>CAUYQG010245626.1:0-12972 GCA_963574415.1 Tarsius wallacei
ACTCTTTTCATATCCACAAATTATGTAGCATAAGAGAGCCACATGCACCAAATAAAATGATGCTGGTTCTATGTTATCCCTTGGAAGAAAAGGCCACTTATTACAGTCATATTCCTTTGGTAAATAGCTAAAATATCGAATTAATAGGGTTTCACCATCAGAATTTGTTTTTAGAATAATGAAAATGTGTTGTCATTACATTGTTATTCCCTTGTGTGTGTGTATGTGTGTGTGTGTGTTTTGTTTTTTGAGATGTAGCTCATTATAACTTACTTTAGCTGTTCTGTTTTCTAATTCTTCCCATTTTCACATCTTTTTCAACAAAATTATAATACATAAATAATACCTGACAAGAGCTTACAGATTTTTCTCTGTTTGTATGTTTTTGTCCTCCAAGCACCTTAAAATATAGGTGTGGTAAAATACAAAGAAAATCTGAATGTGAGAATTTTTACATGAAAAAGCATCAGTTTTCTCTCTTCTGTCACACATATTACAGATTCCAGTTAACAATGCATTAAGCAATACGGAAGAGTAATTTTGAACCCAAACATCATGCCAAATACTTCTAGTGAAAAATAGTTGCTAAACGTAGCTTCATTTTGAAAGCCACTGTTTTCATTAAGTGTCTTCCAACAGCTTTGTTTCAATAGTACCACTATTAACCATGGAATTTAGCTGCTTCTGTTTACTCTTTGAATTATATCTATTAAATTGTCAACTCAATTTATTTTCCCAGTTGTCATTGCCCCATTAAGAATATTGTTAATAAGCTAAAGAAAGATTTCTCTATTCCTTTTTTTGGTTTATGTAGCTTCCTGAATTTACTTACCAGGAAGTAGAATATAAGATCCAGTGAAACTGACTTCACTCCTTACCCTTATTCAAGAGGCTCATTTTTAGAAGAGAGTTGGGAGAAGAGTATTCCATGCACTTCTCTACTTGTTACACGTTATCAGCAACACCAACAAAAAGGTCTAGTGAATGACATAACTACTTCAGACCTATAAAAAAAGGATGCGTTTAATTTAAAAGTAGGCCAGTAGTGCAACTAGCTCAAGAATAAGCTGATGTCACATAACTAGCACACTTCTACCAGATGCTATTCTTATCATTGAAATCAGTAAGATGTTAGCCAAAAACCAATTAAAAATTATAACTACATTTCTAAAAAATTTTACTACATCACCACCACAGTCAATAGCTGTAGCAAATATACATTGTGCCCCAGGATTTTCAAGTTAATGTGCCAGGTATTTGAAATACAGTGAAAGATTGAACATGGTTCTTCCCATCAGGGAATATGCAATGCAACTTGCAAATGTCATTTGAATACTTTTTTTTAAGTAATCAATGACTTCCTGTTCAATTATATAAACTTTTTTGAGTACCTACTTTACACTAGGCACTGACCTAGAGATTAGAAACAAAAAATATCCTCACATATTGAGGATAGAGTTAGACATTAACTTACTAGTTATGATTAGAAAGTATGCATAGATTAATGTTCTTGACAACAATCCAGAAATCATAAACCATTTCTTAGAAAGACAGGTTTGGTGGTCATCCTGTAATCTCAGCACTTTTGGAGGCTGAGGCGAGTGGACTGCCTGAGCCAGCGGGTTCGAGACCAACCCAGGCAACTTGGCGAGACCTCGTCTCTACAATAAATAAAAAATAAAATAAAAAATTAGCAGCCATGGTAGCACGCACCTGTAGTTCTGGCTACTTGGAAGGCTGAGGTGGAAGGATCGCCGGAGCCCAGCAGTTCGATGCTGGGGTGGCCATGATTGTACCACTGCACCCCAGTCTGGGTGATGGAGTGAGACTCTAACTCAAAAAGAGAGAGAGAGAGAGAGAAAGAGAGAGAGATGTGATGACACTTTCTTTAATAAGTAGGCTTTGAGTGTGTTATTTCACTGTTCCCTGGCCAATCCACAAGGAATATTTCTCATCTTGCTAAAGAAAACTACCATTAATTACTTTCAAACATAAAGACCAATGTCTCTCATCCTCGAATGAGATTAGAATGGAAACCTCAAGGGTAAAGCTATCAGCTGAAAAATTAGTTGAGATAAATGTTTATGTGCATTCTGTGTATTCATAGTAAGCTGAAAGCTTTTCTTAACGAGGAAGTATTCAAAGTTTTACAACACTAATGTTGAGATGTAGGGGACCCCTAAAATGTTGTCACAGTTAACTGCAACAGATGCTACTAAGCCAATTTTTTTAAAATCTGAAATCCATAAGGTACAGGAGCAGATTCTCACCCATGTAACAGATAATGTGTTCTCTTATGCAGGTTCACTTTAATATGCCTATAAAAGGACTGAGCTTAGTAAACTGCAAACCAATCACAGGATTTCAATTCTAGGGAAGATGATAGAATAAAAAAAAGTGAGTGATCATTAATTACAGTTGCCAGTGTTTTCTACAGATGTGGCCATGTAACCATGTAAGTAACTGGAGGGAATGGAAGGGGTCCACATCTTTCCTGAAACTGACATTGCAAACATACAGAGTCAAGAAAGGTATCTCACTACTTAAAGTCCTTCAAAAATCTGCTCTGTACTTAGTAACCCATACTAAAAATCTGCTCTGTACTTAGTAACCCATATTAATATATATATATATATATATATTTTTTTTTTTTTTTTAGTCAGGGTTTTATTCTGTCATCCAGACTAGAGTGCAGTGGCATGATCACAGTTCACCACAGGCTCAAACTCCAGGGCTCAAAAAATCCCCCTGCTTCAGCCTCTCAAGTAGCTGGGACTACAAATGTGCACCACCACATCTGGCTAATTTTTTTTATTTATTTTGTGTGTGTGGAAACAAGGTCTCACTATGTTGCCTAGGCTGGTCTCAAACTCCTAGGTTCAAACAATCCTCCCGCCTTGGTCTCCCAAAGTGGCCGTTGCTCCCGACTAATACTAATATATTCTTAGAACAAATGTGAGACACTCCAACATTCACTCCACTGTTAGATTACACTCACTCTAAGAGACTTCTAGTGTAAGATAACACTTTTATATTCCAATAAATGGAAAGCAGAAGGTATGATATGTGTTACATTTCCAGATTTCATCAAATAAATACAAGTGATTCTATCTTGACTAATGAGGAACTAAATAGTGATGGAATTCTTTCTATCTATGGAGCAAGATGAGCCTAAGAAAAGTAGAAAAGAGCCAATAAACTTGGTGCCGAGAGACCAGACTAAACACTGTTTTTATAGGTCAGTGGCTCCAAGTTTTTTTCTAAAGGATGATCTGTGTTCTTTCGAAGAACATCGTTTAATTCTCAATATATTCCAAACCTCAGAACAAGAATTTTTATTATAGCAGGGCCTAACTATATAATAATATGAAAAATGCAAACAAATTTAAATTAATCTTTCTTTTTAAACGTTAAGTCTTCAACTTGAGGGGCTATGTTAAAAATATATCTTTGTCCTTTCCAAACACCTTTATTCACATCAAGAGCATGAATTCAATGCATTAGGGACGATTATAAATTTTACAGGCCATATAAAAATAATTCTATAATGAATAAAATCTCTAATCTCCAGAACCAAATTTTGTTAAACGCATACTTCTTGCCATTCTATCAGAAGCATCCGGAGGCAAAAGACTGACTGTAGAAGGAGAGTGTTTTTTGTTTGTTTTGTTTTGTTTTTAACATCATAGCCTATTTCCCTTTGACTTGTAAAGCCTAAGGTATTATCTTCTTGTGATGCTGATATTGGAAAGTAAAGAAATATTTACATTATGGGCTCTGTGAAATAATGAAAGATATGTACTCTATCTTACAAAACAGAGGAACTATGATTTAATCTTTCCCATATCTCATGTTAGAGAGTGTGCCTCATAATGGGTTTTTATTATGTTTTGTTCCATAAAGCATTTCTAGTCATGACAGTGATAAACTGATATTTCATTGTCACCTATATAAATAGAATTTGCAAATCAGAATTCCATGCAGAAATTGGTCCCAAAGCATTACAGCATTTTTAAACATTTAAAAGAGCTATGAAATGTTCTTGGACACTGAAATCCTTTATATGCATCAGGGCCTCATATAGATATTTATACAGGATAATAAGGGTAAGTGCAGACTCACAAATCAGTACAAATTTGCCTATATGGTTAAAGAGATGCTTCTGTTTGCATATGGATACTCATGAAAATTAGGAGAAAAAAGTCAAAACTAAATAAATATTTAATATTTCAACACCTGTCATACAGTTTTTTGTATGTGTGTGCTTTACTACTATTGACTAGCAGTAGCACTGCTACTCTAACCAACTTCATTAAAGAATAAAAGAAAAGTAATAAGTCATTTCACACTCTGTCTGACCATTATACAATAATAGCAAGATTTCATGCAAGGGTACAACATTATGCCCATCTGCAATCACAGTCTCTTTGCAAAAATCTCAATTCACACTTCACATGCAGCTAACCTTGTTACCATCCCTTGCTAGATCCATCAGTGTTGCAGCTGCACGTCTCCACAGCCCAACATCTTAAAATTCATCACTTTGGCACCTCAGCATCACTATAGGTCAAGATAAAGAATCCAACCAAGAATAATTAAAGGGCACCCAGATGTTTAGTTTACTTATCTCAAGCCTTTCCTTTAACATATTAGAATTGCCTGTGTGTACTATTTCTTTCATATTTTTAAGCTATGTGCAATGTGATTATTTTAAGGGTATGAGACCTAGAACAATACATTTCAGACTTTTTTTTTTTTTACAAGTAGAGTCCTTTGTAGTTGAAATTTGAACAAGAGGCGTGATAATGAGTAGGTTGAGGGAAGGAAAGGTGTTATCTCATTAAGGTAATTACTAAGACATCCCCACCATTATATCGGTTTGAAAATGTGGCAATTAAAGCGCCCTACATGGGCTCCTGGAGACAAGAGAACAAGACAGTTCTCTTGGAACTTGTATAGTGCGGTTAATGTGTGTCATGTAAATGAAAAGGTAGACTATTGCTATTTAATTCTTTTCCTCAGTCCCCCCACCCCCACCCTCAAATTTCTTTGTGAGTTACGGTTCTTTAAAAAAAAAATCCGAATTTAGTTCTCACAAAAGATGCCAGATTGACAACCATGGAGACTAAAGCCCTCCCTTTACCCACAGGATAGTTGGAGCACAGAAAATAATAGGGCAGGCTGGATGGACAAGATGGTACCCACTGAAGTCAGAAGAGTCTTGACCTTCCTTTCCACTTTTTAGTCGGGCAAGTCTTCTGCTCTAGTGAAAAGGCGGCCAATTTCATTCTCCAAAGTCAGGGAGGCTTAAAACACATTAAAACATGGAAGTTATGTTCTTAGCTTACTCTCTCACAACCTATAGAGGCTAGAGCATGTAGCTCTCAGGTCACTCAGGCTGAATCTGCACTCTTCACTGAAGCCACCACCTTTTGTAACTCATTTCCTCTCTTGAGCAGGTAATCTTGCTTTTGCTCTTTCATTGCTTCCACTGCCCCAGTTAAGACCAACAGTAATGTGATGGAACAAATAACACCTAGAAATCATTCTCGAAAAATCTTGCTTTCATGGTCATTGGAAGTATTATTTATCTCATAGTAAGAAAAACAATCTAAGTGTTCCTCAGTGGAGAATGGTTGATTCAATTATGACACATTTATGGAAGGTTGTTATATATCAAATATCATATGTACAAAAAGTTTTAAGTAATATAAATACTTGTACTACATGAAAAAAATAAACATCCCAGATGAAATATGACATAGTTGAGTAAAAACGCACAGCAAAAAATCTAGAAATAATATACCAAATGTCACTACTGGTTTTCATTGAGTGGTAGAGGTTGAATTTTTTTCTTCTCTCCACTTTTCGATATTTTATAAATTTTCTACAGTGAGAAGGCAATACTTTTACAATAGGAAAGTTATTTTAATAATTTTTTACAAAGTCTCAGTTTCTTTTGTAAGACGATTTGGCCACTTCATCTCTACAATAAATCAAAAATTATGGAATGAGACTCCAATTCAAAACAAACAAACAAACAAACAGCCGGGTTCGGTGGCTCAGCCTGTAATCCCGTGCCTTGAGAGGCTGAGGTGAGTGGATTGCCTGAGCCCGCGGGTTCGAGACACGCCTGGGCAACTTGGCGAGACCTCATCTCTACAATAATTCAAAAAAATTAGCCGGGCGTGGTAGCGCGCGCCTGTCGTTCCAGCTACTTGGAAGGCTGAGGCGGAAGGATCGCCGGAGCCCAGCAGGTCGAGGCTGCGGTGACCGGGAGCGGCCACTGCACTCCAGTCTGGGCGATGGAGTGAGACTCCAATTCAAAACAAACAAACAAACAAACAAACAAAATATATATATAAAATGTTGACTTATGGAATCTGAAGAATTTTTTTAAAAGACATAAAAAACATAAAATGTTGTGGTGACCATCCTTGTATATGTAATTAGCAATTATATATGCCTGTCAGTAGAATTTCTGGATCAGTAGTTTAGACATTTAAAAAATTTTAAACATAATGCATGAAAGGACAAAAGACCAAGATGTATTTCATATAACCAAAGAGCAACCATTTTAGCATTGCTTAGTTTGTCATGTTTTTCTAGCAGTTCAATTTAATTTACCCTCTAATCATTAGCCAAGGATAGAACTGGTTTCCAGGAGATAGCTATTGAAAATTGTCTTACAACTACCTCCCACCTCCACCTGCTTTGTAATGTTTACTATTCTGTCCCAAGTATTTGTCTTTCAGCCATAGAGAACCAGCTGGAGTCATAAAATGTGTCACTCTGACCTCAAAGCACAAGACCTATGTTATCAACATCTAAGGATGCAGTTGCTGGAGATTTTTTTCACTAGTACTGCTCCCTTATAGAAACCTTAAATACATGCTCACCTCAGACCCGTCACCACGCTCCTTTAGCACTGGTCCCTTCCCAGTCCTCCCTGGGAAGTGTAATAAATCCTTTTGCTTTGTCTCTGTAATTCTTTGCTTTCTTCTCACACACTGGCCTGCCCCACAGACCTAACAATGCATATACCTTCTAGGAAGATTGTATGGATTTGTACTTTCGTCAACATTCATTCAACAAATACTGCAACAGGTATTTAATCTTTAGCGTATCCCCTACACCCTTTAATCTGTAACAGCAAATTCCAAAGGTCTTTAGCAAAATATTGCTTTTTGGCTTTTGATCCCAAGCAAAATGCTGATGCATTTTTCATTTACCTATTAGGTTACAGAGCTGCGGGAGCCTACCTTGCCATTTTTCTTCCTGACTAGCAAGGCTGATTGCTTCTCTTTGCTGCCGCCTCGTGCTAAAACAGGAGAAGTTCATTACCAGAGAAGCTGAAAGAGAGAAATTGACAACCCCTTCCATCCGGGGCACAGAGGAGCCTTCGGTCAGATGCTGACAGTCTGCCCTAGATTGATTGGGGCCATAGAGAGTGAGGCTTCTGGGCTTCCATGCAAAAGCAGCCTGGGACAGAGCCCAGAGCGGGCCTTGAAGTGGTGGAAGAAGAGCTCAGAACTGGGCATCAGAGATCTGGATTCTAGTTCCTATATCTGACTCTGTCCCTAATTTGCTATTGGGCATATTTGTGCTATCTCTGCCCTCTGTTTCTTTTCAGTGAATCAAGGGCTGAGCTATAGCGACCCGTTAATGAGCTGTGAATTGTGAATTGTATTTATTAAGTCGTGGCAAGTTTTTGTTTGTTTGTTTTTAATGGAAGGGACAAAATAGAAGGTAATGGAAATGCCGGAGTGCACTATGCATGGTAAAGGTAAGTATTGCTTCCTGAACCTTTTCTACACAGGGTGTCCTGGGCTGCTACATTGTAAAATGTATTTCTTACTGCTGGTCTTGGTCAGAACAGTTTGAAGGCTACTGGCTCAGGGGAGCTCTAAGGTCCTCTCAGCGGAAGCTTTTAGCTTTTATTCCAACGATTCACTATTAGTGGTGAGGAGGCCCCACTCAGTGGAGGAGGGTTTGATGCTGTGCTGATGACATCTTTTCTTTCCCTCCTCTTCTCACCCGCTGTAAAAAGACAGAAGCCGCAGGCTCTAAATGCAGATGACTGGTGAGAGTTTCCCACCGGGCCCCAAGGCAAAAACAGCACAGCCACAACAAGCTGCAGCTTCAGCGTCTGAGCTCACTTTCAGCAGTGCCCAGCCTGGAGCTGACTATGCAAGCGCGTATGCCACTGACCCGGCAGAGGCACTAGGTGGCGCCACAGTGCCGTGCTCATCACCCCCGGTAACTCACGAGGGTTGTGGAAACTCACGACTCTGGGATGGGGAGGGAGCAGCGGGGCTTGAGGCTCTGGATCCTCTGACCCAGGCCACTTTGCGTTCCAGAAGTCTGGAGGGAGAGGAGGAGAGTGTTTCACCTGCCCCAGGAGTCTCTGACCCTGGCGCGGAGCTGGTGGGTTCTGCGGCGGAGTAACGCTCCCTGCAGCCGCAGAGGGCACGAGGGGCCACTGGGGGGCAGCAAAACCCTGGTGTTGGAACTACAGGCCTAAACGGGTCTCAAAGGCGGCGGAGAACAGAGAGCCTGCGGAGCGCTGCAGCCTGCTCGCTCTCTCCCCTCCCGAGGGCACCAGGACGAGGACAGACTCCGGCTCTCAAAACAGGGGTTGGTGTGCTGGAGCTGGCTCAGACAGCCTCCCGGGACTTGATATCTCCATTTTCAGAATATGTGCAAGCCCTTTGTGAGACACAGCCATCGTGTAAAACTCACAATTGTTTGAGTCCCTTGTTTATTCTGGATATTAACCCCTTGTCACGTGCATGGTTTGCGAATATTTTCTCCCGTTCTGTAAGCTGTCACTTCGCTCTGTTGATTGTTTCCTTTGTTGTGCAGAAGTTTTTTAGTCTGATGTGAGCCCATGTATCTATTTCTGCTATTGTTGACTGTGCTTTTGAGGTCTTACTCAAAAAATCCTCACCCAGACCAATGTCATAACGTGCTTTCCCCGTTTTCTTCTAGTAGGTTTTATAGTTTCGGGTCTTACATTTAAGTTTTAAGTGCATTTTGAGTTGACTTTTGCATATGGTGAGAAATAGGGGTCTAGTTTCATTCTTCTGCGTGTGGATATCTAGTTTTTCCCAACCCGTTTATTGAAGAGACTGTCCTTTCCTCAGTGTGTGTTCTCGGTGCCTTTGTGAAAAATCACTCGGTTGTCTATATGTGGATTTGTGTCTAGGCTCTCCATTCTGTCTCGTTGGTCTATGTGTTTGTTTTTATGTCAGCACCATGCTATTTTGGTTACTATGGCTTTGTAATATATTTTATTTTTTTATGATCCAGAGATCTTTTATTTTTGACACCTATTAAGCCATGAATTCATAGGGAATAGGTTCCAGAAGCTCGGGCTCCTTTCCGTTGGTTCTCACAAAGTGTGCGTCTCTGGGTGGAGCAGGCTGGCACTTCAGCTGAACCCACGTGCCTTTCTCCTTGGCTTCCTTCTTTTTCTGGTCATTTTCCTTCACGCTTTTCAGGGCGCTATCTCGACTCTTCGAGTGCTTAATATGCTTAATTCTCTTGGCAAGGATCCTGCCCTTGACTTTTTCGTTAACAATAATGCTAACAGCATGCTGGGTGACACTGTAGACTCTTCCTGTCTTGCCATGGTAACGTTTGCAGGGCATTCCTTTCTGAACAGTACCCATTCCCTTGATGTCTACAATATCACCTTTTTTGTAAATTCACATGTATGTGGCCAAAGGAACAACTCCATGTTTTCTGAACGGCCTGGAAAATGGCCACAAATCCACATATAGACAACCAAATGATTTTTCACAAAGGTACCAAGAACATACACTGAGGAAAGGACAGTCTCTTCAATAAATGGGTTGGGAGAACTAGATATCCACACACAGAAGAATGAAACAGACCCCTATTTCTCACCATTTCCCTTTGTGTTTGTCATTTTGGCGAATTCCTGGAAGACGGCGGTTCCAGCTGAAAGGAGTGTAATGTATTTTTTTTTTTTTTTTTTTTTGTGTGTGTGTAATGTATTTTAAAGTCAGGTAGTATGATGTTGCTTCCAGCATTGTGGGGTTTTTTGTTTTGTTTTTGTTCAAGATTGCTTTGGCTATCTGGGGGGTCTTTTGTGGGTCCATATGAATTTTAGGATTGTTTTTCAATGTCTGTGAAAAATGTCATTGGTATTTTGATAGTGATTGCATTGACTCGGTAGATCACTTTGCGTGGTATGGACATTTTAACAGTATTAATTCTAATCCACGAACACAGAATATCTTTCCATTTACTAGTGACTTCCTCTATTTCTCTTACCAATGTTTAAAACATGGGTGAACCTAGAGAACATTTATGTAAACTGAAATAAGCCACGCTCAGAAGGACAAATGCCTCATGATCTCCCTCATATGCAGAATCTAAAAAAGTTGATCGCGTAGAAATAGACAGTGGAGGCCAGGCGCCGTGGCTCAAGCCTGTAATCCCAGCTCTTTGGGAGGCTGAGGCAAAAGGATTGCCTGAGTCCAGGGGTTCGAGATCAGCCTGGGCAACTTGGTGAGACCTCATCTCTACAATAGGTAAAAAAAAAAAAAAAAAAAAAAAACAGATTAGCCAGGTGTGGTGGCATGTGCCTGTAGTTCCAGCTACTTGGAAGGTTGAGGTGGAAGGATCGCCTGAGCCCAGCAGGTCAAGGCTGCGGTAGCCGTGAGTGTGCTGCTGCACTCCAGCCTGAGCGGCAGAGTGAGACTCTGACTCAAAAAAAGAAAAAAGAAGTAGAGAGTGGAACAGTAGTTAGGGATGGGGAGGAGCAGGGGGGAGGAGGGAAAGTGGCAGTTAGTCAGCGAGTACATTACAGTTAGGTAGGAGGAATAACTTCTGGTGTTCAGTTGTACAGTAAGGCGACTATAGTCAGCAGTCATGTATCGTATACTTCAAAGAAGCTGGAAGAGAGAATTTCTCACCACAAAGAAATGACAAGCATTTGAGGGGATGGATATGCCAATTACCCTGATTGATCATTACACAATGTATATATATACAATTATTGTGTGTCAATTAAAAACAAAATAAAACTTTAAAAAATTAAAAATAAATGTTGAAATTGCATAATTAAATAAATTTTATTAAAAATACAGATTATAAACACTAAAAGTACATTTTTTAATGATTATACTGCAATCTATTATCATCTATGTTCTTTTTTTTTTTTTTTTTGAGTCGGAGTACCACTCTGTCGCCCAGGCTGGAGTGCAGTGGCATGCTCATAGCCACTGCAGCCTCAGCCTGCTAGGCTCAGGGGATCCTTCCGCCTCAGCCTTCCAAGTAGCTGGAACAACAGGCGTGTGCCACCACACCTGGCTGATTTTTTTATTTATTACAGAGATGAAGTCTCGCCATGTTGCCCAGTCTGGTCTCGAACCCCTGGGCTCAAGCAATCCTCTTGCCTCCTCCTCCCAAAGTGCTGGGATTATAGGCGTGAGCCACCACTCCCTGCCCATCTTGAGGTTATTTACATTTAATCTCTCTCTATGGTGGACGTGCTATTTAACACTATGATACTGTGCACAGTGGCATCACAATATTAACTTGAAATTGGTCATGGTAGGAGTTTTTGTGGTTGTTGCTGTTATTGTTAGAGACAAGGTCTTACTCTGTCATCCAGGCTGGAGTGTGATGGCATAATCATAGCTCACTGCAACCTCAAGTTTCTGGGCTTAAGTGATCCTCTTCCCTCAGCCTCCTGAGTTAACTAGGACTACAGATATGTACCACCACACCTGGATAATTTTTTTGCTTTTTTTAAGGATAGAGTCTTACTATGTTGCCCAGGCTGGTGTCGAATTTTGACCTCAAGTGATCCTCCTACCTCAACCTCCCAAAGCGCTGGGATTACGGGAGTGAATGAGCCACTGCACCCAGCCACAGTGGGAGATTTATACCATGGAAATTAGCAAGCACTACCAATTAGGGCTGCTCTCTCTCTCTCTTTTTTTTTTTTTTTTGAGTTGGAGTCTCACTCTGTAGCCCAGACTGGAGTACAGTGGCACGCTCCCGGCTACTGCAGCCTTGACCTGCTGGGCTCCGGCGATCCTTCCCCCTCAGCCTTCCAAGTAGCTGGAACTACAGGTGCGTGCTACCACACCCGGCTAATTTTTGATTTATTGTAGAGATGAGGTCAAGTTGTCCAGGCGGGTCTCGAACCCGCGGGCTCAGGCAATCCACTCACCTCGGCCTCCCAAAGTGCTGGGATTACAGGCTGAGCCACCAAGCCCAGCCTGCTATCTCTTTTTTTAGAGAGCCAGTTGTTAAGAATTTACCAGCGCACTGCTGGGCCCTACTTTCTTCCTATATCCAGCTCTCCAATCTCTTCCTGCACCTCAACCAGCCACTCCCATCAATGTCTGTCTGGGAAAGTCCTCTTCAGAGGTAGGGAGGTACAAGGCATGACTTTCGACCTTTCACTCTGAGAACATTTAGCGATCTTACTTGGTCAAGCAGGTATTGGAAGAACCTAAAGCAGAGACGGGAGTTCAGAAGGGGAAAGCAAAGGCGGTGCAGCTCACTTCTCAGCCCCGTTTCCTCCTCTCTGCCCTCCCACAACTCACACCTTCCGTGGAGCTAGTGGAGGAAGAGGAGAAGGGAAGACACACAAAACGGGCAAAAACTTAAAAGTCTGGCCTGGAAGTGAGGGTTCAGACCTTACCTATCTGTATCCAGGCTACAGAGCTAAGGCCAAGAAACATAGACTTGAGTTGGGTATGGTGGTGCATGCCTATCATCCCAGCTGCTTGGGAGGCTGAGGCAGGAAGATCACTTGAGCCCAGGAGTTCAAATCCAACCTCGGCAACATTACAAGCCCTCTGTCTCCAAAAAAAAAGAGAGAGAGAGAGCAGCCCTAATTGGTAGTGCTTGCTAATTTCCATGGTATAAATCTCCCACTGTGGCTGGGTGCAGTGGCTCATTCACTCCCGTAATCCCAGCGCTTTG
>CAUYQG010245627.1:0-12092 GCA_963574415.1 Tarsius wallacei
CCTCGACCTGCTGGGCTCCGGCGATCCTTCCGCTCAGCCTTCCAAGTAGCTGGAACTACAGGAGCGTGCTACCACGCCCGGCTAATTTTTTGATTTCTTGCAGAGATGAGATCTCGCCAAGTTGCCCAGGAGGGTCTCGAACCCGCAGGCTCAAGCAATCCACTCACCTCAGTCTCCCAAAGGCACGGAATTACAGGCTGAGACACCGAGCCCGGCTAGCTTCTTCTTATCCTTCAGTAATGGGCCATCCATATCCTCACTGACTTCCTGTCTGCTTGTCCTATCAATTATTGAGAACAGGTTACTAAAATCACTAGCGATGTTTATGGTTTTATGTATGTGCCTGTGCAGTTCTGTCAGGTTTTGCTTCATGTACTTTGAAGCTCAGTTATTGGGGCTCTGGGGGGGAAACAACTCAGACTTTTCCCTCTGCTTTCAGCCACCCTGATAGCCACTATGAAAAACACAGAAGACTTAGGTGTCCTGCAATCCACTGGAGTTCTGATGCTGTCTCCCTGGCCATGATGTCAGATCCCATGGGTTGAGGACTGTACTTGTCATTGACCCACCATGAATCAGGGTTCCCACAACCCCCTCCTCAGGTTCAGTGACTTTGCTACAGCTGCTCATAGGACTCATGGAAACAGATTTACCGGCTTATTCCAAAGGACACAGGTGGAGAGGTGCAGGGGCAAGGCATGCGGAAGCGTCGCAGAGTTCTTCCGCCTCTCTGGGCACACCCTCTTCTGGGAGCTTCTACGTGTTCAGTTATCCGGAAGCTCCCAGAACCCTGTCCTTTTGGGTTTTTATGGAGGCATCACTTCATAGCATGATTATCATTGGCCATTGGTGATTCACTTGATCTTCAACTCCTCTCTCCTCCCCAGAGGTTGGGGATGGGGCTGAAAGTCCCACCCCCCTCTAATCCTGCTTTGGTCATTCTGGTGACCAGTCCCATCCTGGAGCTGTCTAGGGGCCCCTGCCACCAGTCAACTCATCAGCATATCACTTTGGAGATTCTAATACCTTATTTTATTTTATTTTTTTTGAGTTGGAGTCTCACTCCGTCGCCCAGACTGGAGTGCGGTGGCCGCTCCTGGCCACCGCAGCCTCGACCTGCTGGGCTCCGGCGATCCTTCCACCTCAGCCTTCCGAGTAGTCGGAATTACAGGTGTGCACTACCACGCCTGGCTAATTTTTTTGATTTATTGTAGAGATGAGGTTTCGCCTGCCCAGTCAGGTCTCGAACCCGCAGGCTCAGGCAATCCACTCACCTCAGCCTCCCAAGGCACGGGATTACAGGCTGAGCCACCGAGCCCGGCTCCCCCACATATTTAAAATAAATTTTAAAAAAGAGAAAGAAAGACAAGGACAGCCCAACCTTTGAATTCATGGTTTAGCATAATAATTTCTAAGAAACTTTCAGGTTCCTCCTCTAAGGCAGGTCAAAGATCACCCCTTAGCTGGCTGAAGCCATAGAAATGATAATAAGACCAACTTTTTGCTAGGGAGCTTGTGGATTGGAAATGTCTGATAGGTCTCTTGCAGGAAAAACCCCTCCCCTTATCTCCTCCCATCTATCTCACCACCATAACAACAATAATGTGACTAACCCACCCATCTGCCTGCTGCCCATCACCTGACATCAGTACCTGCGCTTTCTTACTCCTGCATGATGACATGGAGCAGATCACCACCCAATCACCTTAATGACCTTCCCCCATTAAAGGGAAGGGTTAAAAGGACTCAACCACGAGCAGCTGCTGCCATTGCCTTGCTAAGCTATGGTGTTACCATTTGCTCTTTGAGCTATGGCCAGGCCATGTTTTCATAAGCTTTGGTCTCCTCCTCTACCTTGGGGAGGTGAATCTTCTCTCTCTCTCTCTTTCTCTCTCTCTCTTCCTTTCTACCTTGGGGAGGTGAATCTTCTCTCTCTCTCTCTCTCTCTCTCTCTTCCTTTCTAATTTAGTTTATTTATAAACTATATTTTCTAATCTAACTTCGGTGCAATTCTTTACATCTTTCATGTGGCATCAGGCCTCATACCAGACACCCATACCCCAGCGGTCCTGACCTAATGTTCTGGAGGCCCTTGCTGGGAGTGTGACCTAACAGTTATTGTTCCTAAAATCAGGCTCTTTCCTTGACCTTCCCCTAGCTTGAATGGTCAATCTTTCCTGGAATCCATGAGCCAATATTTTCCCATTTGTGGCTAAGCTAGTGTGAATCATATTTCTGTTACTTCCAGTTGAAACAGCTTCGATAGATATAGGAAGCAGGGTGTGGACATAGATCTAAAGAGAAAACTTAGTGTCTTTATTTAAGACTACAGATGCAACATCCTGAGAAGTTAAAAAAGATGGTTAAGATACTTGCTGTCAACGAACTTACAAATAATTAGAATTTTTTATTCACTTCTATATACTTAGCACCTAGTCCCTGACAGGAACATAGTGAGATTTCCTAAGTGTTAAATAAATAGATGGGGTATGCAGGATTATGGAATGTTAGCAAGGTGTAATGGGAACATAGCGGAGAAAATTAAAAGTTCTAGTAGGATGGGGGAGTTTTAGATAATTCAGGCAGTTTTCCAAAGAGGAGAATGCATTTGAGATGAGCCTTGAAGGATGTGTGTTTAGGAGGTTGCAAAAGAAATATGCAAGGTGGAAGTCCAGAGAGAAGGAAATGTATGTTACAGCCAGAGGCATAAAGAGCATGGTGAATTCCAGAAACCAAAGTTGTTCCATGAGGCTGGATTATGGTGTTAGAGAAGGCTGGGAGAAGATGCTGGTGAGTAGGCTGGACTGGGTAACGCAAATAGAGAAGATTAAATATTTACATAAGCTCATTAGTGACACTGTGCGCATGTGACAAGTATGATTTAGTTTAAACCTCCAAGGTTTAAATACCCTATGTGCAACTGTATCTTTTTGAAATTCATTACATGACATTAATAGGCTCTTCCGCAGCTTCAGTGGTGATCATATTCATGATTTACTTTCATCTCATATCCCTGGGGTCAGGGGCAGTCCACGCTGACCTCCATCCTTCCTCTCACACCGTCCTCAGGAACTAAACCTTGACTGATAGAAAGCTCCTGGTTTTTGTCCCCTATAAAGGAAAGCAATTTTGCTTCTAAAGTTTTAATAGGAAAAATTCTATTATTATTGGGACCAATAAAAAAAAAAACTAGATATGTCACAAAGCTATTTTCTTGATCCTCTGTATCATCCATTAAATGCAATTCAACAAGAATTCCTTAAGAACTTGTAAGGAGCTCTATAACATGGTAGGCATACTCTAGGATTAGCTAAGATTCGAAGCACTCAAGGACACAATCTCTTCTTCTAAAGACCTTACAGCCTTGTTGAAAAACAAGATCAATATTAAGTTTTACAATATTACTTGCTTTTCTAAAATATTTATAAATTAGTTATAGATTACAAAGCACTCTTATTCATATTCTTCCATTTGACTATGTCGATTTTATCCATATTCTTCCATTTGACTGTGTCTTTGCACTGTATAGTATTGATTATCATGGTATATTAGGTAGTGGTTAAGGGTTCTGAAGGAAGGCAACACTGATTCCAAATCCTAAATTTGATACTGATTAACAGTGTATCAGCTAGGTTAGGTTAAGTTGGCTGCAGTAACAAAGAACCCTGAGGGATCAGTGATTTAACACAACGAAAGTTTATTTCTCACCTATGTCTCGCATCCACTGAGGCGTGGCTGAGAGTTCTCCTTCTCACAGCCAAGACTCAGGACTCAGGATGACAGAGCAACCACTTTCTCAAGTGTCACTTTCACAGAGGGAAAAAGAGGTCTGGAGGGTCTCAAACCAGCAATTAAACACTTTAGTTCAGAGGTAGCATATATTCTGCTCACAACTCATAGAACTAGGGATTACAGGCGTGAGCCATTGTGCTCAGCCAAATTAAAACAAAATCCCATTGCTCAAGAGAAGTATAGTTAGTCCTGGAACTGAATAAAATGTGAAGCTTGTTAAAAATACAGCTCCCTGAGCCTTACTCCTAGCAAGTTTGACTAACAAGACTATTTAGACTTGGTTCAAATGAAACATACCAGGACAGATGAACTGATTGTTGAAATATTAAATATTTATTTGTTGATCAATACCAAATTATCCAATTCCCTGGATACTTGCTCCTGTCCTAATTGGTCCCTACCCCATAACTCCTTGCATCTCCCCACAATCAATAAATAAAAGAGCAAAAATCCAGGATACCTGAATTTTATCAAGCACTCTAGAAAATTCTGATTCAAAAGAATACTGGCCATCCTTTTAGAAACACTGATCACATGGACTGAAGAGCCAACAGTGATAGTAATTGCATGAGAAATGCCATGATAGAAGTGTGAAAAGGATGCGACAGGACCACAGAAAACGTACTACATCTGGCAGTGGGGGAGTGGCATTGTTGGGACACTTCCAAGAAGAGATTAAATGAACAATATCTTTTAACAAAAGGCACCCCAGAGCTCTCTAAGACCCAAAAGAAGTAGAAGCCTTGCTTGACTTTCTCAACTTAGCCAGAGATGCAAAACATTCATATATGCAAATGCAGGAGATTATGAAGCAGCTGCAAGGACACTGGACACAAAATGATAGCACCAAGTAAGTATAGAGAGAGACTTCCAGCTGGCTGAGGAATGAGGAAGGACCATTACTCCCTTTCTGTATCTACCCAATAGTTATCACCTATGAGAATCTCAGAGATAAAGATGCAATGGGAATTAATGGAATTTGGAGTGTGTGGTGGGTTAGACAATTTTTTTGAGAAATAGTCACCCTCTCTCGTACATTTTCATGAGGGAACTATAATTGCTCATTTTTGACCTTGGGTATGATCACCTGACTTATCTTGGTCAATGGAATCTTATCAGACAGGGTGTGGCAGGACCTTGAGATGTGTTTGTGTGGTTGATAGCATACTCTTGTGTGTCCACCATCACTATGAGAAAGAAATGCCCAGACTAGCTCACTGATGCTAGAGAGGGGATGAGATCAGCTGCCTCACAGGCATGTGAGCTAAATAAGTTCTTATTGCTCTATGCCACTGAGATGTTGTGGTTGTGGGTCAGGCAGCTACAGCTCTCTATGGGGAGGTATGCAGCAAAACTGTGTCAAGGGCTACAGAAATCCACCAAAATCAGACTAAACCGTATTTCCTATTTTCCTCCAAGGTAGCTGAGGGATTGGCCACAGTTCCAGAATATTTTCTCAAGAATAGAATAAAAGTCAAGAAAATAAAAGCAAAGGGAATTAAGTCCAAAGATCATCATAATGTTAAATTTTGACAATTTATAGAGTACTACTATGTGCCAGGCTCTGTGGTAAGTGCTTTAGATGGATTCGCTCATTAAATTAAAGTTCCGCTGTCAATCAGTGTCCCTATACTCTTTTTGGAAAAATTGTGAGGCCCACAGGGGGACCCGCATGCAGACTGTGCATTTTTTGGTTCCTGTCTAGACCATTCAACACAAAACTGAAATAGCTGAACTGAACAAGGAGCTGAGCTATAGGGAGTTGAAGTAGGGGAAAGGCAAGCCTGGGGAGGGGAAGGGGACAGAAAGCTTAAAAATAGTGGGAAAAACATTGCATAAGGGCTTGTAGATAAACAATGCTGTAGTTTCAGTGTCTCTTCCCATGACTCAAATCACGGGTCTTGGGAGTGTGTGCTGGTTGTTTCTGAGTCAGGCAAAGGTATTCACTTTTCAGCAAAAGCAGGGTCCCACACCAAACAGCCTCTGGCTGTCTTATTAAAAGGCCATGGTGGGGTCAGCGTGGGACTCTACCAGTATCAGAAGAAGAGTGTAATACTGGCTGACATGCACTGGGCTTTAATGTTGTGCAAGTCAGAGGAATAAATGCTTTGTATGAATTATCTCCTTTAACTCTCAGGGGCATGTGTCCAAACTATCCCCATTGTACCTACAAGGAAACATGGGTTTGAAGAAGCTAAATCACTTCCCAAGGTAAATAGTGCAAAGGACTACAGTTAGGGTTCCGGATTAGAATCCATGATTTTCTAAATGTAAGGCTGTCACGAACAATTAATCATACATTGAAAAATGATGCTTTTGAACCCTGGAAAACTCTATTTCGATAGTTTGTTTCTAAGGCAGGGAAAAGGGTAGAATGTCAGCAGAAAGTAAAACTACTGTTAGCCTCTTAGATTGCACTCAACTCTATTTTACTTCATTTCATCTCGGTTGAGAATCTCCAAGTCATTAGTGACCAAGGAAAGTCTCATGTGAGCCAATTGTTTTAGGATAAGGCAAGAAAATGCAAGAGCCTTTAGAAATTAGAGGAGCCTCCAATTCCTCCAGAGACTCTTTGAAGTGTTCTAGCCTCCTTGTTTTAGTGAGAGAGAAACTGAAGTCAGACAGAGAAAGCAATTTGCCCAAGGGGCTACAGTAAAAGAGCAGGTGGCCCCACACCCAGAGCAGTGCTCTTTCTACTGCCTCATGCTGTCCCCTCCCTTTTCATTTCTGGGGTGTGATTCATGCTGGGAGTTGATTCTGGGACTCTGCTCTCTCTGACAAATGTCACTTTCTGGTTTTGAGGAATGAGGGAAGAGTTCCAAGGTATTACATGTTGTAAACTAGAGTACTCTTGTTGTTTCTTATTTTAACCCCTCTTGGATTTTTTTTTTGGCGGGGTGGGGAAGATGGGGGAAGAGGCTTACTCCCTACCTCCATTATAACAAATACCAGAGTTAAAGCCAACAGGGACATTTAGAGGTATATCTTCCAGAGTAAATGAGAAAAAAGGATCCCTTATAGCCATATCATTTTTAGTGGGAAAATTCTCAACATGTTCTTCCGCATAATTTTGCTTTATTTTATCTATGTGAGTATACTCTAAAGTCCACCATTTGTTGAACATTCTGAGTAGCTACAAAATTGTACAGGGATTTAAGAGATGAAAATGCACCAGGCTCTGTGGCTCAGCCTGTAATCTCGTGCTTTGGGAGGCTGAGGTGAGTGGATTGCCTGAGCCCAAGGGTTCGAGACCCGCCTGGGCAACTTGGCGAGACCTCATCTCTACAATAAATCAAAAATTAGCCGGGCGTGATAGCGCACGCCTGTAGTTCCGGCTATTGGAAGGCTGAGGCGGAAGGATTGCTGGAGCCCAGCAGGTCGAGTCTGCGGTGGCCGGGAGCGGCCACTGCACTCCAGTCTTGGTGATGGAGTGAGACTCCAACTCAAAAAAAAAAAAAAAAAAAAGAAAAGAAAAAAAAGAGATGAAAATGCAGTTTTACCTAAAACACTTATGTTCAGGACTGGCTTCATCAAAGATTTTTGCTTATAAGAAACAAAAGTTTGCTCACATCAGCTTAAGTACAATGGCAATAGTATTGAAAAGATCTTTCAGAATGAGATGTGGATGGAAACCAAGACTTGGCAAGTCAGGGAGAGAAGTACTTCAGTCTTTTCTTCCAGAGTGTCATGATGTCTTATTTTCGTCTTTTTCTGTGACATTTCTTTATTCTTTCTCTTTTTGTAGATTCTATTAGTCAGTATTTTCAGTGCAAAGAAGAGAAATTTTAGCTGTATCAGGAGGCCATGATGGATTTACCATTTAAAAAATCTAGTCCAGGTGATGACTATGTTTGAACTGCTCTCCCTGTAAAGCAGTGGACGATATAATGTGCAGCTTCTTTCTTGACATTTCACAGAATTTCATTTAGTACCGCCTTCAACAAGCCCTTTCCAGATGCCCAGGAAACTGCCCTTACAAAAAGAGAGAAAACTGGAGTGATTAGAATAATGTGTTGAGTATGCTTCATTTCAGGAGAAAAGTTAATTTTATGATGAGCAGGTTATTTGGAAAGTGACAGCTTTGCAGCTGGGAACTCTTTTTACTACTCTCCTATAATCTTAATAGCTAACACTTTTTTGATTGCTTGCTATGTGCCAGGCATGACTCTAAGCATTTCCCACGTATTGGCTCATTTAATCCCCACAACCATCCAATGTGACAGTGTAATTATGGACGCCCTTTTACAACTCCAGAGCCTGAGGTATGGGGAGTTACTTCATTTACCCAAAGTAGAGCTGAGATTTGAACCCTGACCATCCAGTTTCAGAGCCTATGATTTTAACTAGTAAATATTCTATGATAGCAATTAGTGAGTTAACTATTTGCCTGCCATAGAGTAGCACTTTTTACATGCAGTATCATCTTGTTAAATCTACACAAAAGCAATGAGTTGTACTCAGAAGCCCTACTGATGAGGAAACAGATTCAGTGAGGTGAAATGTCTGTTCTCAAGCCACAGAGTGAGGGGTGACAGATTTGATCTCAAGTATGGCTGGACACAGAGTCTGGTTTTCGGCTTCTAGCATCATACTGAAAAATGCAGGCTAGAGTATCTGCAGAGAATGTCCTAGAAAATGAATATTCAAAAAATAAAAAATGTTTTTAGGGTATTAAAAGAGCAAAGCAGGCCAGGTGTGGTAGCTCACACCTATAATCCTAGCACTTTGGGAGGCTGAAGCGGGAGGATTGCTTGAGCCCAGGAGTTCGAGACCAGCCTGGTCGACATAGCGAGACCTTGTCTCTGGAAAAGAAAAAATGAAAATGAAAAGAGCAAAGCTAAACTAAGTTGAAAACAATTTTCTGCACATAAAAGACTAAAAAACTAAAACAGAATGGAACAAAACCCCCCTCAAACTCCTTTTTGACCTATCTGAAATGGAGTATCAGAGAGAGAAAATCTGGTAGATATTGAACAAGTTACAAGTTCCCAACAGCTGAAAAGAGTTCAGCTTCAAACTGATCATTGTCAGAAAGCAAATACAAATTTACCCCGGAGCAAAATAACTTTCAGAAAATCAGGTAGAGTAAATGGACAGTAAGTTACAGACATAAAACTCTTTGTACCCGACCCAATTAACCCTAACCCAAGGCAACCCTGTGCCCCTAAGCTATTCATTTAAGGATTTTACGATTTATAGGCAGCCTTTCTCAGGGGAGGTCCCGCCTGGCTCTGATTTCACGTTTCACAGCAGCACATGTGTAATCCTGCTGCGTCACAGCTACACAGAGAATGCACATTTCACAGGATGCAAAGAGACCCAGGGAGTCAGTCATCAGCGAGCTCTGCTTCCCTCTGAGCGGCAGGGGAGAGCCCCGAGGAAGGGTGTGCTCTGAGAGTCAGGGAGAAGGGCTGCTCCACCCTCGGCTCCCCTCACACACTGTGTACATATATCAAAACACCACATGGACTCCACAAATACATACAAGATATGTATCAGCAATAACAAAAAATGATCTCGTCTTCACATTTGGTAGACAGCATCTTGTGAGTGCCAGGCACAGTGATGAAGTAAAACCAAAGTCTCGGCCACTACCTTCAAAAAAGCAAGGAAGATGTGGCGAGGGCACTCAAGACTGTTATGTCGACACAAGTAGAGGCCAGACCAGGGGAGGAGTAGCACCTGCCAATTCCTCACCATTGTGGATGAAGAGGATTTGGCTGAGTGGAGGAGCAGAGGGAGGGAAGGGACTCTTGAAGGGGTGCTAAATAAAGTCCCGGAGACAGAATTGAGGCTAGAGGAAAGTAGCTTGAGGAGCTCCGGGTGACAGCAGAAGCCACATGCCTTGTCCCTGGGGCGGGGGGGGGGGGGGGAGCGGCCACTGCTCTCCAGTCTGGGTGACAGAGTGAGACTCCACCTCAAAAAAAAAAAAAAAGACAAATGAACGAAACTCTGCTTTGTTGTTGATGCCGGATAGTGAGAGTTCCAGAGCTTGGGTTCCTCTTCCAGTATTAGGAATTAAGCTTAAATAGTCAGGTTCTTCTGAGATCAGGATCATTGGACAAATTCAAGCCTTAGTCCCCAGCATAGCCTGAAGCATGTCAGTCTACATTTGCAGCAAAAAGCTACTCTGATGAAACAGGATATGGAATAGAATGGTGCATGGGACAGCCTGTGGCCTTATCAGTAAGTCCACTTATAAAGTCTGAGGATAAGCCCTCTCACCCCCACCGGGCCAGAGGCTTCCCAGGCATCTGACACCTTCCAAGGCTACTAGCCCACTCCTTCTCATGATAGGGATTGTGCTAAGGCAGCAGCAGTCCCCAGAACTAGCTCCGAGCCAAGGACTGCTTTGCCTAAAGAGATCTAGGCAGCCCCTGGAGTAGAACCCATGGGGAATTTCTCTTAGGCTACTGGAGACTGCCAAACCTAGAAATGAGCTCTGTTCACTATCAAGCCAACTCGAGTCAACAGCTGCCACAGAGTTGGTGCCTGTGAGATTTGGCTGCCAACGTAGAAGGCTTTCTGTTGCTGAGCAGATAAGAAGGGTAGTTACCATGTGTCTGGCAAGTGTAGTGGTGCCTATCTGCTATAGAAGACTCCTATACAAAGTTATCCTGAAGATCATTACCTTCATAGATTCTAGAAACCATTAGAGGACTCCTGGCTCTGTTCAGTAAACACTGGCCTAAACTCACCAAAGCTTAAATACAATTAAATCGAGGCTTGGAAAGTTTCATTTTGTGTACCTTTAAGAAAGATTAAACATTAGACTTACCTATATTACTCATATTGTCAGTCATTTTTTTATTTCATTTGCAGGAGGTATGTTCCTTTGTAAAATTCTACTTTCCATCTTATTTAATACACAAGCATGTTTGAAACTCCACACTGTGGTTAGCTTTTATCCTTTGGTTGCCATGTATTTTTCTTGAATTATCATCTTTGCTTTGTTTTTGTTTTTGTTTTGCCTGTTTTCCTGCCCCTTTACTAATTTTCCATAGCTGCCAAAATGGTGCAGAAAATTGCCTGTAAGTACCAGCTAGGAGGTGATGAAATACAGCCTTGTTCCTTTTCATAGATTTAGAATGTAGACATTTTGTTCCCACAAACCCCTGCTTTTGCTGTTAGAATAAAGGCATTTTGTTTTCACTGAGTTAAACCCTGCTCACGTGTGAGTCAAGCACACAGACAAGCTGTTGTCGAGGAAGAAACTGACAAATATAGCTTCATCTTATGAGATCCTTAAGAGGGATCTTTATTTTTCTGTGAAGAGACCTATGTTAAAAATTTGATGCTTTCAACCATAAATTTTCTTGAATGTTTTCATCAGCCCAGATTTCTGAGCAAATCATAAACTCTGCTAGTGATTTTTGAAGCCCAGGACTTTATATTCAAACAGAATCCCCAGCCCAGAGATTGACATTGTAGGAATTGTTCCTTCTCATACTGGTAGGCAGCACTCTTTTCTTTGGGTGTATGCACGTTTCCAAAAATGGCTTTTTTTGCATTGTGTTGATTGTAAAGTAAAGCCACAGTGAAAATACTATGCTTTTTAAGTGCAAGCAGAATGTGTGTTGATATGACCTTAGGAGGTGGCAGTTAACTGGGGTCTTATCTATACTGTAGTAGTTAACACTAACATTCAAAGCGTGCCCTGTCCTGCTTTGACATTCCTATAGAAGAAGATGATGAAACAGGTAGGAGTTCTTGGTTCAGAGTGTCCTGATAGAAAAGATAGAGTTCCCAACCGCTACTGTGTCTGTCTGCCCATCCCCACTGTAGTGGTCAGGATGGAATCAAGCAAGTCTCTTTGTCTGACTTCCAGTCCCCTTTCCCGAGAGCTGCACTCACAGAGCCAAGGCTTGCCTGGGTCTCTCAGCAGCCCCATCAGGAAGGGCCTCTCACAACTAACAGAGGGGCCTCAGAGAAGAGAAGGGGTCCTAAGCCAGTGCCGGGCGCTAAGACTCCTAGTCCCTAGAGGCACTGCATCTTTTATTCTCCCTGGAGCTCTGTCTCTGTCACCCTAGGCTCCCATTTCCTAGTAGAATTGCTGTCTCTTGATTATAGATTCAATACTCAGAAAATCCTATAATGACCAGTTATCAGTCAGCCAAGTGCTTGTTCTTTCGCCAGTGTTTATTAAGCACTTACGAGGGGGGACCCAAAAAAATCAGAATTTATTTATTTTAAAAGTATGCATTTATTCTTACATGTTTACATTTCAGTCACCTTCAAAGTATTCTCCGTGTGATGCAATACACCTATTGAGATGCTGTTCCCACTGCCTAAAAGTTTTT
>CAUYQG010245629.1:0-16478 GCA_963574415.1 Tarsius wallacei
GACCTCATCAAACTAATGAGCTTCTGCAAAGCAAAAGAAACCATCAAGAGAGCAGGGAGACAGCCCACAGAATGGGAAAAAATAATTGCCAACTGTATATCTGACAAAGGCCTAACATCTAGGATCTACAAGGAACTCAAATGCATCTAAAAGAAAAAATAAGCAGCCCCATTAAAAATTGGGAAAAAGACATGAAGAGACACTTCTCAAAAGAAGACATACCGGCAGTCAACAGACACATGAAAAAGTGCTCAGACTCACTAATCATCAGAAAAATGCAAATCAAAACCACACTGAGATACCACCTGAACCCAGTAAGAATGGCCATCATTAATAAAACAAACAACAACAGATGCTGAAGAGGATGCAAAGAAAAAGGAACGCTTCTACACTGCTGGAGGGAATGCAAACTAGTGTAACCTCTTTGAAAGACAGTGTGGCAATTTCTGAAAAAACAGAAATTGGCCTTCAAATGACCCAGCAATTCCCTTATTGGGAATATACCCGGAGGAACTCAAATCATTCTACAAAGAAGATACCTGCACACGTATGTTTGTTGCAGCTCTAGCAAAAACATGGAACCAACCATGTTGTCCATTGAAGCTGGGCTGGATTTTTAAAAATGTGGTAATATACACAATGGAATATTATGCAGTCATAAAGAAGGACAAGCATATGGACTTCACAGCAACTTGGATGGATTTAGAGTCACTCATACTCAGTGACCTACTGCAGAAACAAAGAACAGAGTACCATACATTCTCACTCATAAGCAGACCTTGAACAATTATAATACTATAAGAAAGGGATTGACAGGAGTGGGAAACTGTCAGGGAAGGGAAGGGCATACCTCATCAACAAGGGTACCTGCATAATCTAATGCTTGTATACCTAACTCTGAATTGTACCCTACATCTTTATAATAATAATAAGTATTATATATATATTTATGAAAAGAAGAAAAAGAACTAAAACTGCTAAAAAAAAAAAAAAAAAGTCTCAAAAGTTCCATTTGGGGAGACAGCTTACCAAAGAGTCATTAAGAGATTCGCTGTGTAGTCATGCTGGCAACATACGAGCCAATTCTGCATAGGTCTTTCATGTGTTTGCATGTCATATAAGCAAGGCACTCATGTTTTATTTCAGACTATCTTTCAAGGATATTTGTACACAATGAGTAATTTTGGAAGACAGAAATAGTTTCTTGTTTTGGGGCAAAAAAACAGACATGATTACTGCCCACTATAAAAGATGTGGTTCCCAAGCCTCAGTGCATCTGTTACCATAATATAATCTAATATGCTTGCAGGAATCACTTGACCTCTCTACTTCGCCTCTTTACTGGGGTTCAGGAAACCATCACAACAAAATGATATTCTCACTGGGCGTGATGACTCACACCTGTAATTCCAGCACTTTGGGAGGCAGAGGCAAGAGGATTGCCTGAGCCCAGGGATTGGAGAACAGCATGGACAACTTGGCGAGACCTTGTCTCTATGATAAATGAAAAAAATTAGGTGGGCCACACCCCTGTAGTTCCAGCTTCCTGAAAGGCTGAGGCAGCAGGATCTCCTGAGTCCAGTAGGTCGAAGCTGCAATGGCCATGAGCGTGCCACTGTATTCCATCCAGCCTGGGCAACAGAATGACACTCCGACTCAGAAAAAAAAGAAAAGAAAATTATATTCTCTCTACTTCTGCTGTTATGAGTAATAAAATCTTTTGTCTCTGACCAGAAATTTCATGTCTTCGGACAGTATCCACAAAACTGCAGCAGACTCATTTGTTAGCCTGCAAGTAAGGTAAAATCTCAGACCCTTTACAATTCTTAACAATGATCAAGAGTGTGATCATCTGGCATTTAATTAATTTCAAGCCACAATTTCCTGAAAAATGAAATTAACAATAGAATCCACTTCATAAGTTATCAATATTAAACTAGATGAGAAAATTCATATAAATAATTTAGCACAGTGCTTGACAATAAGTGTCAATTACTGGGAACTCCTTGTGCAGTGCTATTACAAGTGGTTAATGTTTCTGAGGAGCATATATACATATATATTATATATACACACCTGAATAATATAAAATTATATTTTACATATGCACACATATGATTTGTGTCTTGTCTCTCAACAGCTACACAGGTTAATAAAAATGCAAGCCACTAAAGTGGTAATTACAGAAATACTTTCACAAAATGTTCTTTAAAACAAAAACCAAAAGTGTATGTACATATATATGTGTGTCTATGTTTTTTGTTTCAAATTATGTTTAAGAAAATGTAACCTCATGACAGATTTCATTA
Organism: Tarsius wallacei; assembly: GCA_963574415.1. Taxonomy (NCBI): domain Eukaryota; kingdom Metazoa; phylum Chordata; class Mammalia; order Primates; family Tarsiidae; genus Tarsius; species Tarsius wallacei. The sequence goes on from CAUYQG010245629.1 coordinate 2,310, forward strand.
TAGAAAGATACACATAAAATACCTCTTTATCAGTCATCAAAATATAGTTCCTAGATGTCTGAGCACAGATTCAGTATTAACATATTTCCACAAACTGAGATTTTTCAAACTACTTATTACATATGCAACTTTTCAAGTAGCAGTTTTCTAAGACTATTAGGTAGAAAAAAGACATGTTTAACACAAACCAAATTCACTTTTCACACATCCCAAACCAAGAGCTTTTATAATGTTCAACTGACATTGGCTGTCATCACATGATAAAATTAACTCCTCCAACTAGTGGGCCTTAATAATTATCATATTATTTTCACCAACTGCATCAAGAAAGATATATATCACAAGATTACAGAAGGGTGGAAGCCAAGGACATTCTGTACTGAATGAAAACTTAAAAGTTGATTAAATTTAAACTACATCTAGTGAGACCTTCTACTGAGACCTTAGTTAAAACTTCAGTAAAATGGCAATATAAACTACACAGACTCATTATATTTTCTTCTCCAAAAGCAATTTATTTATTTTCCATACAAAAAAAATTAATGGAGCATGAAAAATGTAAAAAGACAGTATTTTTTAATGAAAATTAGGTTGCACATAAAATTACAACACATAAGATTTTATATGTAACACGTTTATACCTGTTAAGGATGATGTACCAGAAGCAAGAGCTTCCAAAACGCAAATCTTAAATTTATAATTCCTATCAGTGTGATCTTGGGTAATTTCTTACATAATTTCTCTGTACTTCATCTTCCTCATGTGCAAAAAGAAATAACTGTACTTTACTTAGCAGAAATGAAAACTAAAACGTTTCTTAAAAAATAACAGTGCTTGCAACTACTTGGATGGAATTAGAGTCTATAATACTCAGTGATTTATCCCAGAAACAAAATCTGAATACTACAAGTACTCACTCATAAGCAGACCCTGAACATTTATCATAATACTATAAGAAAGGAATGGGACACTGCTGGTGGGGGGGACACATAACATCAATAAGGGTACCCAAACTTTACCTGTATGATGACCACTTATGTGCCTAACCCTGAATTGTACCCCACATCTTTAAAATAAAAGGGAAAAAAATAACAGTGCTTACTTATATAAGATTTCTTCCCTTCCTAAAAGCTAAAAGAATATGATGAAATATTATTCAGTACCCGAAAGAAATGAATTATCAAGCCAGGATAAGACAAGGAAGAACACAAGCACTTAAATGTCTTAAACATATATTATGTACCTGTACAATGACCATTTGTATACCTAACCCTGAATTGTACCCTACGTTTTTCAAATAAAAATTTAAAAATATATATATAATAAAGTGAAAGAAGCCAATCAGAAAAAGCTACACACTGTATGATTCTATCTACAAGATATTTTGGGGAAGGCACAAATATGGAAACTGTAAAAGGTTGCCAGGAGTTTGGAGAGAGGAAAGGATGAATAGATGGAGCAGTGAGAATATTGTGTACAATGCTATAATAGTAGGTGCATGTCATTATACATTTGTCAAAGTCCACAGAAGGTATAATACCAAGAATCAACCTTAATGTAAACTTTGGAAGCTGGTTGGTAATGATGTGTCAATGTAGACTCTGGTGTGGTTGTTGACCCTGGAGAAGGCTGTCCACATGGGGGAGCAGAGTACCCTTTCTGTATTTGAAACTGTATATGGAAAATTTCTGTGTTTTCTATTCAGTTTTGCTGTGAACCTAAAACTGCTCTAAAATTAAGGTCTTTTAATTACAAAAATAAAATAAATAAAATCATAAAATAACCAATATACTCTACAGAGAAATCATTATATAACTTTGACCATCTTGAATTATAAGATTTCCAAAAAACTAACAGGATAATTCAAATGTTTGGTCAGGCTATTTTCCTATTAAACTTTTGGATGTATTTAGAAAAAGTCTAAACTCTGTGACTGTTCATGTTATTTACAAATATTTATATAAGAAGCTATTTCCTATTTTAAAAAATTAAAGTAAACCAATGTCCCATAACTTAAAAAACATTATTTTACTTCTCTCACACAATAATTATTGAGTAAAAATTATTCATAATTACAATTTTAATAAGAGCTCTTAAACAATTATTAATGAGACTTAGAGAAGAAAGTAAACTGTATTGAGGATTAAAGTGAAATACTATTATAAGCAAAAGGGTTCAAGAAAAACATTCAAAGGTTAATAATGGCAAATTTCTCTCATGCTTTACAAACCCAAGTTCTTTTATTCTCTCTTCTCATTTACTCAGACCTACTCCAGTTTTCTCAAATGCCTCAACTAGAAATCTACAAGTGTCCACCTCATGCCCCACAAGCTCAGCATTTTTTAAATATTAATACTATATGCTCAATTGAGTAAATTATTGTTCATTCAGGTTCGTTCTCAGGAGTTCTAAAGTGAATGCTTGTACATAAAACAGAACTCTGAGTAGAGGTCACAGCTTTCTATGTTTATAGTTTCCTCACACAATTAATCTTGCAGCTGCACTTGATTAGTTTTTGACATGAATGCACTGTCCCAGAGAGGTCAAAACAAGGAGGTTTCCATCCTCTTAACACTCCCTCTAACCTATGCTCCTCAGAAACATTAACCACTTGTAATAGCACTGCACAAGGAGTTCCCAGTGTCTAGACTCCAAGAAAGTTCTCTACCTCCATTATTTAGACTATAAAAAGTAGCCCAAACATGTTTCCTTCTTTATGAACAGCTTTTTGAACAGTTAAGAGTTCATCATCAAGTAATAGCCTAAATTTCCAATGATTATGTCATACTAGTTCAGCAAAAACAGAGCTAAAAGATTAAGAATAATGATTAAGATTTGAAATTAGATTCTTCTTCAAAATATAAATTAATACTTTGTCCTCGCTAAAACAGAAACTGTGATAAAAGATCTTTATAACAACAATTATATTATGGTAATATACCAAAGACATGGATGAATATAAGAAAAGTGATACATGAAGCTGAAGTCATAAAAGTAGTAAATTATGAATTAATTTTCCCAAAAGGTAGTTCCTATGATATTTCACAACCTTTCCAAATATAAAAAAAAAGAACAATGCACTTCAAGTAAATATGTTTTTTACACCATGTGTTATGTAAACTGATAAGACATCCGACAAAAAATGTTGACAGGAAAGTATCACAAAGTAACAGTTAAAATGGAAAAAAATATCTGTACACATATTTACATAAAGGCAATTACACGAAGAGAAAACATACATTGTTTATATTACATCCTCTCATGAAATCGGCCTGTTTGCACAGTAGTATAAGTGCACACTGGTAGGTAAGGCACATCTAATTGCGGAGAAAAGCTTGTTAGTATGTTTAAAAAACAAGAGCTTGAAGACACTTTTACAGTTAAAAAAGAAATTAATTTAAAAATATAACTTTATTTTTTATCAAGTAAATAATGACATTTTCATGCCTAAGTCTTCAAGTTTGTTTTCAAATATGACATGACTTTAAGTTATCCTCATTAACTGACAATATCCTTGCTGAGTATTCTTAATTCAGTATCTATAAAAATTGCCATCTGCCTCCATTCCATTGGTGTACCCTTCTCATGAAAACAACCTGCTAGAGGAGGAACATACTACTTAGGCTTACTAGATTTTAAGAATTGTTTGCACTTTTGACCTAATGTGGTGATACAGTTATAAGAACTAACGTTGTTTTACTTCAAAAATTGATTTTTGGAATGTGGGTTTATAAGTAAAATAAATTATAACCATTAAAGATATATTTTTTTAAAGATACATATTGCTACTATTTAAAAAATTATGTCACTAGGCCATCTTATAAGTTTATTATTTGTCTTATACCCTAAATAGGAAGTCATCCTTAATTTATTACAAACTAACCAAAAGGTTTGGCTTATCAAATTTTTATTCTAGTAGATGATTAATATCATATTTAAGACTTTTATACTTCCTAATCTCAAATACTATTAATTCCATTTATAAAGATAACCGAAGACACTTAATAGAAGTTGGAATGTATCTAGGAAAATAGAATGGCAGCTAAAAAAACACAAGAACTGAAAAGTAAAATATAATCAAAGGTGTGATTCTGTTGTAAAACAATTAGCATCAGTTACACTGAATGTAAACCTTAGTGCTTCCCTAGGATTTAATTCTACTTTCTTTTCTAATGACTTGTCTTTAATTGAAGAGCTTTCCTATTTTCTCAATATAGGTCATTTGTGTCATGTTTTAATATATTCTTATAACTGATCATAGAGGGTACTGTGTTTAAAAATGATTAGCAGCCAGCCGTTGTTTTGTTAAGCACTGGTCAGGCTATGTTTTCTTAGCTTTGGCCTCTCTTCCCCTACCTTGGGGAGGTGAATTGGTGAATTTTCTCTCTCTCTGTCTCTCTCTCTCTCTCTCTCTCTCTCTAATTTACTTTTTAAATAAACTCTGAAAGTTAAAAAAAAATGATTAGTAGCACGAAATTAATGCTCACATTAATATCCTTTATTTAAACAACTTTAATTTGCCCAAGGTCTTTGGAGTAAAAGAGCTAGTATGTTATTTGCTCTGCCATAGCAACAAAGAGCAGATTATCCAAAAGTATATATATCAATCTACAAAAAATTACTAGTAAAGATTCAAGTTTGTATATCTAGAGATATCCATCTAATGTGCAAATGTTTGATCAGTATTAGTTCACTTTGTTGTGTCACTGATTATAAATGACATTCCAGATGGAGTCTATTGTAAAGTGTTTAAGAGCTTTCCAAACTTTTTACATCCTTTGAATCTTACCTTTTAGTATACTCCTATATAACCTAAAGTAAAATAGATTTACTTACGTTCCCAAACTTATTTTGTTTTTTTCTATTCCAAAATTTTCCTAAGTACTATGACAAGCATAAAGTATAGAATTCAGAAGAACTAAATTTATCACTCTATTCCAAAACCTAGAAGCTACTCTATTAATGCACTAATTAAAGTCTGCATTTTATTAGAATTTCTTGAGTACATTTTGGTCTTCAGACTAGAATTGAGATACTAAGAGAAGAGGGCCAATGGTTTACTAATCTTAATATACCCTATGAATTTAATCAGTATTTTTTGCACTGATCGATGCAACTATATAATATTTTACACTTGCATACCATATTACGAAGCCCTTTCACAAATAATTTTTCCATTATGGGGTTATTTCTTTAAAAATAAAGTATTTTACCATATCCATGATCAAAATTATCTACCAGCTGAAACTAGCTACTTTCAAACCCCATCTTCACTACCAAAAGGAGGAAGAAGGGAAGAAGGAAAGGAGGAGGAAGTGCTTAATTTGTGAGACAGAGAAGACTACATCAAATAATAACAGTATACGTTATCTGAAAATACCTATACTGATTCTAGACACCCAAGAAGTCAAGGCAGTAAATATCTTGAAGGCAGAAGCCATGTCTTTTTAATTGTGTATAGAATGTAATACAGAATAATATATACTTTGGTGCATTACTAAATGTAGGAACCAGAAGGACATAAAGTCTACGTGTGTCTTGGCTTTTAAATCTTTAAATCTTTAAATAATTTCAACTTCTAAATCCATTCATTCTTGAAATGCTGCCTTTGACCCTGCTCTGACAAATGGGTAGCATTAAGGCTGGATGTGCCAAATGTAGGTTTGAAATTTGAAATTTCTATTATTAACTAGATAAATGTTAAAAATACAAAAGGTATCTATATACTAGGCTTCTAAATCAAAGCATAAAGAATATTTTCAAAACCTAAGATTCTCCCTTCTCTATATTCCCATGAAATTTTGTACATAATTCTATTATAGCACTGAATAAATTTAAAATATAAGCCTCTTGAGAGCAAGAAAATTCCTAGTGCCTAGCAAAGTAAAAAGAGACACAGCAGACATGTATTTGTTGAATGAATTTACAAAACTAGATAGAAACTCAGTCAAGTGTTCTTCATTTTAAGCATCTTTTTAAACAATTGTTTTTATTACTTACATTTGTCCCTATCTCCTGGCATAAAGTCTTTAAATGATAGATGTTCAATCACCATTCGTTCATTCTCCACAAAAAGAGAGAGGGAAGGGGAAGAAAGAGGAGAAGGAAAGAGGGAGAAAGAGAAAGGTAGAATAGGGAATAGGAGAAGAAAGGAAGAAATGAAAGAAAGAAAGATCAACTAACCAAACAAATTCAGACAATAGACTGTTTCAGATCAGAAAATGTTACTTTTTTGTTGCTGTTTTTGTTTTGTTATGTTATGTTTTTCCCTAGAATACTCCAAGGGTTTCCAAAGTTTCTGCTCTAGTATGTCACACTACCACAATAAATAATCTAAAAGAGGTATCCTAATGGTAACGTATAATTAAAAACTTTTAAGTGGGCTTTGATGCATGTTCTCACTCATAAGTGAGAGCTAAAATCTTTGATCCCATGAAGTTAGAGAAAATAATGACAGATACCAGAAAAGGGAAGGAGGGTTGGGAAGAGTGTTTGATAACAGACTAGGGTGACTATACTTAGCAACAATATAATGTATATTTCAAAGTAACTAGAAGAGAGGGCTTGAATGATACCAACACATAAAAACGATAAATACTCAAAGTAATAGATACCCCAAATACCCTGACTTGATCATTACATATAATAAATACTCATATGTATCCCACAGATATGTACAAGCATTATGTACCCCCCAAAAAATTTTTTTAAGTATCCAAAAAATGAAAATAAATACTAATATTTTTAAAAATAGATTTTGAGATGAAATTAATTTGTTCCTTGTTAACAGGCTTCCCAAAGAATAAAATATCAATTTTCTTCTCTGATGACATTCAAATTAAAAAATTGGTAACTTTTTCATTCTAATTAGCACTGTATTTATATGACATCCCGGACAAATGGATATGAAAGAAATGTTTCAAATAATTAAATACAAAATTAGAATTTAAGCTTAGACTCATGCCAACATATAGCCTCAAGGGACACTTTTTTGTCAAGTCACACATAGAACCATAACAATAATTTAAAACTACCAGTTTTAACTGACTTAACAAGTACCATCATAAAGAAATCTATCAATAGCAGAAATTTAGCAAATTGCACTTAGTTACTTCAGAACTAGTTCCATAGCTAACATCAAATCATAGGCTACCATCTCCTTTCTTGATTATGATACACAAACATTTAGGCATCCAATAGCTTAAGATAAAATGTTTTCTGTTTTATGGGACACTACAAAGTTATTTAGTGAGTTTTTTCTTTTATATTACTTCACAATACTCTGCATGAGAGTCTGATATGTTTTACCATTTATGCTGAATTAGAATTTCTTGCATTAAATTAAAAGAATAACTACTCATGCAGCTATTGTACATTCTTTTATATCAGGATATTTCTAAAGAGTATAAAATTTTTATTTTGTTTGTCTAAAGATAAAAATAGCCTACACCTGAAAAATACATTATTCCCTTTGTGTTGGTACTACAAATAAGTTTTGCTCATATTTTTTAATTTGGAGAAATGTAATGGCTTCAACAATAACCCCTCAATACTCCAAATCTCCAATTTATAGACACCAATATTTAATCTTAGAGAATATGTATTCCAAAATATGCATGCATTCATGAAGTAACTTAAATTCCTTTTTGGATAGTAATTTTCAAAAAACATTCTTAATATTTGTAAAAGCCAGTGAACATATATATGTTCACTCTATTATCCTACTTGGAGGATTATGCATTAGGGTCTAAAAGCTCAGGTTTCATTGAAAATTTCACTGAATCTGGGCTTTGTCTAATCACAAAGCCAGGAAATTCTGAATAAGTGACTGAATTGTGCACAATTATATTTAAAATCCGCTTCATGACAACTCTGAAAACATCTTTCTATAAAACTAAGCCTCAAGTTTAGGTTCCCCCCATCAAATTCCCTAAAAATAATGGTCCTAACCATACACATGAGAAAAAGAAACCATTCCAACAGCCAGGTATCTAAGCCTGATTTAGAAAAAATTACAACAATTTTTAGAACAGAAAAACTGACACATCCTAAAATAAACAGATACATGTCTGTGACCTGATCATTCTTTTAAATTTTGTTTTCTCAGCACTTATGTCAAACTAAGTTACCTACTTAGAAAAGAAAAAAATGGTAAATAATGATATAATTTTAATAGGCTTCTCTTTGATTTTAAGCACACCAAAGTATAATGTGAATGTATTGGCAATATTTAATCCAATATTTCATTTAAGCATGTTGATAATTCACTACTGCAAAGGCTGATGAAAGTTATATACCATTTCTTAGTGCAAAATCTCAAAATATTTCCTAAAAAAAACTGTCACAAATATTATTTTAACATTTTATAATCCCACTAAAATTATAAAGGAAAAATTTTAAAACTGGTTCTTTTGCTTTCTTTAATAATAATTATGGTATCATTCCATATAAGTTTATAACTGTCATAAAACAGTCTCACTAGTAGTAGTAAAATACTACTATGAAAATGTTAAGCAAATGCCATATTTTTTAAGTGTCTTCATTATACTCCTTAATAATAGCATGGAACATCAACATTAAGAGGCACACTGCAAGCAACTACAGGCTGAAAGTAACAGGCATCCAAAATTAATTTTTACTTGTGTGCTATAAGAAAATGATTTTTTCAATCATATAGGTTAAAAGGTATCATTCTTGCTGGAATAATATTCACAAAAAGAAGAGAAAGAAGAAGAGGGAGAAGGAGGAAGACAAAAATTTGACAGTAAATAAATTACCTAAATTTGGATGGCTGGATTTCTATTTGGTATCTTGCAAAGGATATTCATGCTTCTTGGTAAAATGTAATTTAGATTTTAATAAACTTCTTTCAAATAACACATAACAAAGACAATCTTTAATGTACACTTCACACACTAATAAAAATGCATACTTTGTTTTTAAAATGTAAATACTGATATGTTTAAAATTTTAAAACATAAACTACTATTCATTAAATAACATAAACATGCACCACTTTAGTAAGATATAAATCATCTATTTATAATTTTATACAAAGCTAAACTATGACACAATATTAAGAAGTTAGCAAGATACCTAATAATTTCCTTAAAAAAATAACACAACATGACTTGAATGAGAGCTCTAAGTACACCGGGTTAGGTTTCCCCTTTCCTCTTTATTTCCATACAGCAACCAGTGAATTCAAAGAGAATTTTGAGAGTTGACAGAGAACACGAAAGGTAGTAGGAATCTTGCTCAATAAAGTAGATTAGGAGCAAGAAGGATTTATTTTAATGAGAGTCTTGAAAATGTTTTAAGTTTTCCACTATGCATAAATTACATGTATGTATGTATTGGTATTAGAATTATTAAAGAAAGTAGGACTATAAAACATGGAGGAAACTAAAATATGAAAAAAATAGTAGCAAAGAAGACCTTACACACTATAATAGGAGAGAATTTCAAAAGTCTCTGAACACTAAAGGATTCGACAGATTTATTTTGTTTAATTTGCAGAATAGTATACAGTTAGCTGAACTAAGATACTGCAGACTTTACCACGGGATAGTGCTGTGTAAGTTCAAGCACAGCTGCCAGTTGTCTTGTGACAGTATTTTGTTGATTTTAAGAATATGTGCAAGAAACAGCAGCTTTCCTAGCCCTTCACTCAACAAAGATCTACATTTACCAATTTTTTTTTTTCCTTGAGCAGGGAAAATGAAGCCACAGTTTCTTTTGCATTAAATGAAATGAAAGTAAAAACCATTAGAAAGGCTTAAAATTCACACAGGAACAAACTCTTTTAGATGTGTGTAACTGATTCAAACCATTTTATGGAGATTTTAAAGAATAAACATGGATGTCATAATTTAAACATTACCACGTTAACTTTCCTTGCGAGAAAGTAAAAAAAAGTAAAAAATAACAAGACTATGCCATATCACAAAAATGCTTTATCACATTCCACAGTACACAATTAAGCAGAAATTTAGTGTGTATCTACTGTGTCCTGGCATGATCTGATTAAAATTTTAAAACAAGTATAACATATGATTCTTCACACCAGTGAACACAAGATTTTAATGTGAACCAACTAAAAAAAATTTTAAAAACCTAATTGTACTCTTAATTTACTATATCCAGTTATACATTGAAAAGAGAATTCAGATGCTCTTAATGACAGCCACAAAATTAAAAGCTTAACAATTATTCCATAGGTACTTAGTATTTACACCTCAAAAAGAATTCATTTTCAATTATTACTACCAAACTAAAATAACTTGACATCTGGAATCTCATTAATATTTAGCTCTACAGAAAAAGAAGTGGGAAAATAAAATAGATGAACTTGAAAAACTTCTATATGAATATATTAAAAAGAAAATGAGTAAAAATTAACGGAGGCTAGCCAAAATAATAATCTGTATCTTAATCTCAAGGAAAACTGTGCAAAGGTGATTTTATAAACTTATCTTACAATTTTCAGATATCTCCTAAATATTCTTGAATCAGACATTACTATCACTGCCCTGATTTAGAATCTACTAGATGCAAGCTTCTCAAGAACAGGTACTATGTTATCTCCAATATTGTGCATCACCCACTCTTAACTTAATGATGGACTTTTATATTTGACGGGGAAAAAAATGAAGCTAGATGCAGTGGCTCATGCCTGTAATCCCAGCACTTTGGGAGGCAGAGACAAGAGAATTGCCTGAGCCCAGGGATTCAAGACCAGACTGGGCAACTTGGCAAGACCTTGTCTCTACAATGAATCAAAAAACGAATGAGGTGTGGTGATAAGTGCCTGTGATTCCAGCTACTTAGAAGGCTAAGGCAGAAGGATCACCTGGGCCCAGCAGGTCGAAGCTGCAGTGGCTGTGAACATGCCACTGCACTCCAGCCTGGGTGACAGAGTGAGACTCAAAAAAAAGAAAAGAAAATACAAAGAATGAAAACCTGACAACCAAGATACTTATTTAAAACAATGCATATAGCCGGGCATGATGATTCACACCTGTAATCTCAGCACTTTGGGAAGCCAAGGCAGGAGGACTGCTTCATGCCAGGAGTCTAAGAACATCTTGGGCAACACAGTGAGACCCTGTCTCTACAGAAATAAAAAATTAGACAGGTATGGTGGCACACACCTGTAGTCCCTGCTACTCAGAGGCTGTGGCAGAAGGATGGTTTGAGCACAGATAGTCAAGGCTGCAGTGAGCTGTGATTGTACCACTGCACTCCAGCCTGAGTGACAGAACAAAACATCATCTCAAAAAGAAAAAAACCAGTATACATGGCTCACCCACACATATAACACACATATATTCATATTCTTATAAATATGTAAACTGGTTTTACAAAGAGATGAATTCAAGCCAGACTTCATGCATGAGGATAGATCTAAAAACAACAAAAATTCAAATCACTGTATCAAATTACATAGAATAAAGTTTATCTCTCCCATTTATAATATGATAGCTGATATCTTCAAGTACACATTACAAAAGAAGAACATAGTTTTCTTAAAATTCTTATAGTCACTCATATTTACCGAATTAGCAATGTCTTCAAAACAAGTCAAAACACAAACATGTATAAGAAAAGTTTAAAATAAGTCAAAACACAAACATGTATAAGAAAAGTTTAGTTCTCTTTAAAGAACTGATAAATTTCTGATGTTTGCTTATACATAATATACGTAATTTAATCTTTATTCCCATTGACTTATAGTACAAAAACAAAAGATATAACCTTCTGAGTATAAATTGGCTTTTACAATTTATCCTAAAAAGTACTGAAATTGGTACCAGAAATGACCATAAGAGAGAAAAAAGGCTACATAAAACAATCATAAAAGAAACAGCAAAAGGAGTAATAGAGCTTCCCCCAAGGTCCAGATGAATTCTCAGGAAAATTCTAGCATATTTTAAAAAGTATATACTACCAATGCCACTTTAAAACCATTCCAGAACATAAAAAATAAGGAAACTTTCAAGTTATTTCTGTAAAATGAGTAGAACTGATCCCAAAACCCACAAACAACTTCACCAAGATGAAACTACACATTTCGTTTATCAACATTGCTACAAAAATCCAAATGACAGACTCTAATAGGACATTTTTTAAAGATCATATATCATAATTATAGTGGTTTCAAAATATTTCCCACAAATTCTTTACTCCTTCCTTCCAAAATGGAAAATAATTCCCCTGCCCTAAGTGTTGGCTGTTTAGTAAAACACTTCTAATGAATACAACATGGCAGAAATGAGGGTACATGACTTTTATTAATAATCTCAGGACACAAAAGACATTGTGACTTACTCCTTGCTCTCTCTTCGGACACTCACTCTGGGGAAGCTAGCTGACATGTCCTTCAAGTAAGCCTGTACAGAAGTCAATATAAAAGGAATCAGGCCTTTCTAGACCAGCCAGCAAGAAACCTTATGTTAACAGCTAGGTGAGTGAGCCATTTTAGAAGATTCATAAAAAGGTATCTTACAAATCAGTGAACTATAGTATGGAATGATTAAAGGATAGAATAATGCCATAGCTAATTAACCAAATAAAATTAAAGTAGAGGTTAAATCAATATGCAAATATATATAATTTGAAAACTGATAATGCACAAAGCAAGCAAAGAAAGAGTATATTACTTATGAATATACTATTCAAGTATATATGAAGCAAAAAAAATAAGATCAAGAAATATCTACCACAAAAATAATAAACAACCTAGATCACAACAGAAAATCAAGAAGACGTCTGTCTGCTGTAATTTTTCTCTCAGATCGCTCTCCAAGGATCTTCTGCTCTGATCCTGTCATATTAGTAACCTTCAGAAAATTCCTAATATATTGTTATCATCCATAATGTTAATTCCAAATTCTTTAACTAGTTCTTCAAAGTTTGTTTTGTTTTGTCTTTTTTCTTTTTAGTAGGAGTCTCACTCTATCACCAGGCTGCCATGCAGTGGCACACTTACAGCCACCGCAGCCTCAACCTGCTGAGCTCAGGTGATCCTTCTGCCTCAGCCTTCCAAGTAGCTGGAAACACATGCATGCACCACAATGCCTAGCTAATTTTTTTATTTATTATAGATACGATGTCTCACCCAGTTGCCCAGGCTGGTCTAGAATCCCTGGGCTCAGGCAATCCTCTCACGTCTGTCTCTCAAAGTGCTGGGATTATACACATGAGCCAGTGTGCCCAGTTTTTGGCTTTTGTTTTGTTTTATTAGGGTAACTTTGTCTCAGTAATTGCAAACAAATACCTACAGAGTTACCTGTTAAAAAATATCCTTGAAATTCCAAAAGATTTCTAAGTATTTTGAAAGTTTCAAGTTTTCCAATCACTAAAACACCATTTTTAAAAAACTAAGAAAAAGTTTCCTTGATTCTTGTTTAAAATTCCCTCTCTCTCCCTCTACCTCCGCCCCCGCCCTTTACCCAATGCCAATATTACCACTACTTCTCTTTTAACCAGATGGTTTTCTATTTTCCATGGTATTATCTACAATAATCCTCAGAGAGAGCAGCCAAAAATAAACTGAAATTAGGCAGTGAGTATTTCACAAAGATGGTGACTGTTTCTCAGAGAGTAGTAAGAGCTTTGAAGTCTGGAGAAAAATCTATAAACAAGCAAGAAAAAATTTGAAAAGTAGAACACCTTTGGTGCTAACAAGGCTATTAAATAAAGTATATGATTTTTTTTAAGACAGTTCTCTTAGAAATCAGTAGATTCAGCTGGGCTCGGTGGCTCAGCCTGTAATCCCGCGCTTTGGGACACTGAGGTGAGTGGATTGCCTGAGCCCGCGGGTTTGAGACCGCCTGGGCAACTTGGCGAGACCTCATCTCTACAATAAATTAAAAAATTAGCCGGGCGAAGTAGTGCACGCCTGTAGTTCCAGCTACTTGGAAGGTTGAGGCAGAAGGATCACCCGAGCCCAGCAGGTCGAGGCTGCAGTGGCTGGGAGCGGCCACTGCACTCCAGTCTGGAGGACAGAGTGAGACTCCGACTCACAAAAAAAAAAAAAAAAAAAGAAAGAAAGAAAGAAATCAGTAGATTTAAAAGTATAACAGTTCCTTGTTCTACATGATTAATTTAAAAAGAAAACCGCTGCTTTTGTATCTGCTTCTCTATCTTTGGCCTTTCCAAATAACT
>CAUYQG010245639.1:0-21944 GCA_963574415.1 Tarsius wallacei
CAAACATCTGGGTTAAATCTTGCATAAAGGCATGTTCTGGAATCCGGATGCCTACAAGCTACAAGGCAAGGGGAAAAAGGATCATCAGAAAGGATGGAATGGATGGGGGACAGGTCTGGTCTGGATCTCATTGAAAGCCAAATGGCCAGAAGGAGTCTGGGGACACAAGAGAAAACCTGACTCACGAGAGTAAAGGGGTTCAGGTCCTTGTTGAGCTCCTCCGAGCGTTCCATCACCAGGGTCACTGGTCCTGGCAACAGGTCTTTCAAGAGCTCCTCGGGTACTCGCACACGGCAGTACCTGAGAATCAAAGGAGTATAAATCCGTTCAAAACGAAGGGATTTGCTACACTCTACATTTAAGTTTAATAAGAAGAGGGGAAAAGGAAAGGGGTCCTAGGGCCTGCAATGGGATCCGTCTGTCTCCCTGCTTCACCTCCCTAGAGCTTGAGCAGAAGGCAGGGCTCCAGAGGTGTACCCCTGGTCGGGAGCCCACTTGCCTCTGGCCTCAGAAACTAAAACAGTTGCATCGCTGTGAAGCCGTGATGGCCATACCAAGCTCCATGTTTCATTTTCTCCAAGTCATTCGCTACTAAATTAAGCTACTGTGTTTCCTTTATTCCCGCGGGCCTTCCCCTACTAGTACAAAAGCGGCCTCCAGCATCGCTGCATCCAGCATGTAGTTCAGGGCCGGGCGTACGTGAAGTGCTCAGTACACATTTCCAGTTCCGGATTCCTAGCTGAGCCTGGACAAGCCCCTCCCGCTCTCTGCGCCTCAGTCTCCCAAGCCTGTCACCGGAAACCCCTCCCGCGGTGCCGCCCCCAGGGGGGCCGGGTCGGGGCCGCCTCACCTGTAGACGTCGGCCACGCGGCCCAGGCACACGGCCAGTGGCTTGGCCTCGCTGCGGCCCTTGAGGCGGTACACAGCGCGCAGGGCCGCCGAGCAGCTGGCCGAGCAGGCCAGGCCGTACAGCGTATCCGTGGGGACGGCCACCACGGCGCCGGCGCGCAGCTCGGCCACGGCGGCCCGCAGCGCCTCGGTCCAGCCGGCGCGCTCGGGGCTTGCGGCCTGCACGGCCCCGCTCCCCGGGAGCCGCAACAGCCGGGTCCCTGGCGCCGCCGGAGCGGGGCTCGGCGGGCGGAGGAGGCGGCCGCTCCGGGAGCCCACGGGCTCCTCGCTCAGCCCCACGCTGGCAGCCACCGCGGCCCTCATCCCCGTGCACCGACGCGCCGGAGACATCCGCCCAGGCCCGCTTCCGGGAGGAAGTGACGCCGCCAGCCAGCTTCCGGCCCGGGAGGCTCGACCCCACCTCTGCGCGGGGCAGCTTAAAGGGACCGCTACCCCCAGGAGGCTTGAAGGAGACCGGTGGGGACGGGGCGGGGCGCAGCTTTGCAGAGCCCTAGCGCGGCGCTGGGGAGGGGGGGAGGCCGAAAGGGGGGCGGTGGTCGGGCCGCGCGGGCTGAGATGGAATGGGGCCCGGGCTCAGACTGGTCACGGGGGTGAGAGGGGGCCCGTCGGGGCGGGGGGAAGGGGCTTGGACCCCGCGCGAGCGCCGGCCCTGACCGTCCGTCTCTCGCTCTCTCCCGGCAGGGAGGCTGCCGGCGTGGACCGCGGGAAGGCGGGGCTGGGGCTCGGCGGGAGGCCACCCCCGCAGCCGCCCCGGGATGAGCGCGCCCAGCAGCTGCTGGACGCGGTGGAGCAGCGACAGCGGCAGCTCCTGGACACCATCGCCGCCTGCGAGGAGATGCTGCGGCAGCTGGGCCGCCGGCGCCCGGAGCCGACTGGTGGCGGGGTCAGTGCCCACCCCGGGCTGGGCCTGGGAGGTGGGATCTACCCACTGTCTAGACTGGCCAAGCCCTAGCTTCCCTTGGAGGGGGGAAGCGTGTTCCCACTGCTTTATCCATAGCCTCCTTTGATCTGACGAGAGGTTTTGACAAAGTTAATACTAGCCAAATGTCAAGTGGCCATATCCTCGTGGGGCCTAATCCAAGGCCTTTCCTCCCAGCCTCACATTTTTCCTTTCTGTTCCAACTAGAACGTCTCAGCCAAACCCGGAGCGCCCCCTCAGCCAGCTGTCTCCGCCAGAGGTGGATTTCCGAAGGATGCTGGTGATGGAGCTGCGGAGCCCTGACCATCCCCGAGCCGGATGCCCTGACTTCTCTCCCTCCCCAGGGCTGGTGGCTGGACTCTGAACAACTCCCTTCAATAAAGGGGCCAGTCTTCACTGGCAGTGGCTGGTACTTGGCTGTCAGCCTGGGTGGCAGCTCTGCTAGCAGCTGGGTTCACTCCCACTTCATCCAGGCTGAAAGCAGTGCTGTGCTTTGAAATGTAGCCAACGAATATCCAGTCTGATTACCCGGATTTGGGCAGATCAGCAGTGCTCGCCAGAGTGGTCTCGCCTGCTATGGGGGATCCAGGTGGTGTTACATGTCCATTTCATGCTTTGGGGGCTCTCAGCCCCACTAAACACCTTCAGCAGAGCCTTGATTAAAAGGAAACCTGCAGACTCTCCTGGTGACTGACCTTTCCTTTTTGTCCCCTCTCTAAGATTCTAATGGCTGGGCAGGGGGGAGTGGTGGAGAAATGTCAAGCATGGGCAGGGTTGGGAAGAAATGCCACAGATACTACCAGATTTAAATAAGCATTTAATTAGGATTTCATTAGTATTTAATATTGCTTTTTCAATTCCAAAAAGTTAAATTTTCACTTCTTAGCAGGTATTTTAAAGTACAATATTAAGTTTATACAAAATGAGCAATTAAGCAAACACCATTATTTCACATTCTTCAAAAATACAAATTCATATTTATTCTTTTTTGGGTTTGGAGGTTTCTTCCTTTGGAAGTACTGAACCTGTAATGTTTTCATATCGCTCAGTGGAAGTCCGTTGTTCCCATGTTTCACACTTAAATTTGATAGACTTTTACATAATCCAGATAAAACTATTTGGGATTTTAAACCTGTCACCAAGACCCCGGCCAACGATTAGTGTGTGTCAAAAAAGAGAGCTCTTGGGAGCTCTTGTCTTTCCTGGCTAGAAGATCTGAGCCAGAGATTCAGCAAAAACCCGTTTCCAGCCACCTTCCGCCAAACAGGGACTAGGAGGAGTTCACAGGAAAGGGGAACAGACACCTTGAACTCTGATCCCCACCCCCACATTCCCTAAAACAACAATGTAGACTGTTGAGTCAAACAGCCCTTGAGAGGCCTGAGAACACAGGAGGAGAAGGGCAAGAGAAGCCTCTGACTTGGCACCACTACAAGGATAACAAGGATATTGCAAAAAACACCCCTGGGTTTTGGTGCAAAAAGGTTTTATGAAAAATTTTCCCATAAGAAAAAGTAGAAACTGCATTGAGCTGAGAAAGTGACACTACATTATCACCCAATTTTTGGCCCAGCAGGCACACCACCAAAAGGGCAGTGTGTGGTTTTAAACCTCACTTCCAGTAAAAAAGCTTGTACTATGTACACATTGACATAAAGATCCAGTTTAATTTGCATTTTTCAGTGCAGACTGAGAAGCCCTCTCTTGAACAGGAATAACAGTGAGAAATGCCCAGGCTGGTCATCAGTTTCCCCCTAAGGGCATGAGAGAGGGACTCCTTCCCTCTCTCCTCTAAAAATATGCAAAAGGAAACAGACTAAAATGACTAACCAATCAGAAATATGCATAATTGAGTTTTGTTGTCCCCATCCCCAAATATTAAGGAATGGACAATTTCCAATCTGTTGCAGAACCATTTGCATACTGAATCTATGAAAATCTTTCTGCTTTGGTTGAAGTGTATTTTAAAACTTCTCTATTTTATAGCCTGATAATTGAAGATAAATGTGGGGAGGTGGGGCAAAAGGAAGAACATTGATAAAGCAGATTATTAACAGCTTTGTTCACTGGATTCAACAAAGACTGGAGGCCTCTTTGCTTGAGGAACCAGCATATGTAGCTTGGGGAACAGTATGGAATGGCTCATGTTGCCCCCCTCCATTGCCTCCCCAAACATATTTCTGATTGGTGGTGTAAGACAACTGTAAACTCTTGAGCGATATTGTTGCTGTTCCACAAATCAATGGTTTCAGTGACTTTGGAGAAGTCTTTAAGGACAATGGACGTGATTACAAATAGCAAAGTCTAGAAGGTGCCAGGTTTCTACCTAGGAACAACCTGTTCCTTCCTTTCAGGCATCACTTTGTAATGGTGAAGAGGGGAAAGATGGCAAGAGACCAAGAAGTGATGAAAAGGCCTCAACAGTCAGAAGAAAACAGGACCCACAGCAGTTCTTCAGAGAGCCTGAGGGGGCACCCTGGGGCACACAGGGAAGGCTTGCATAGATTGAGCAGTTGCTGAGAATGCATAATAGTGTTTCCCTATGGACAGCCTCCTAACAGGGCTGATCCAGCGGAAAAACGCGGCCAGGGCAGGGCCACATGGGACAACGACCGTCAAGCTACACATATTGCACCAAGGTAAGTGCTTTTCTTTTCACACCTCAATTTAACTTTTTATTCTGAGCAAAAAATAAAACTTTGTGGAAAGTATATATATGTGTATATATATATATATGTATATATATATATATACACACACACAAAAGAAATTGCAGCAATTGGTTAAAGATAAAATAACCTAAAGTGCTTTTTATTTTATTATTTCTTTAATACACCAATATGAGGTTCTGCAAACTTGTCCCTCTGGACACATTCAGCATTATACAAAGTCTCTCAGGAAAACCCACCCACCCTCCGTTATCCCCATCGGTCCACAGCTTTGACCCTGAAAATAAAACTCTCCCATCTACCGACTCTCCCAGACATGGTGAAGAGAAGCCCCTTTTTCTACCCAGGGAGGTCTTCACATCTTAAGGCCCCTCCTGGGCTCTGTACCATGAGCTCCCTCTAAAAGGAGGTGGAATTCAATAAATAACACTTTTTTTCCCCATAAGACTGGCCAGACCCTGCCAGGAAAAACTGGGCCACTTTCCCTCAATGTTCTACCTACCTGCCTGGGAATGGCCAAATTCACTAAGGCAGTTTGGTGGTGCCAACCAACATTTCCTTACCACCTCCTAAACCCATGAACTCTAATCCCTGGTGCTGAGCACCCTTTAAAAAGGGGCAGTCTAATTGGAAATGCTACAAGTATAAATCTATAAGGTGAAAATGGTTAGGTTTACCATGGGAAGAAAAAAAGGCTTGATTTCACCTGCTAGAATTCTACAGACCCTCTTAACCTACCCTGGGTTCATTCCCAGGCTGGGAAACCACTCTCCATGAAGGTTCCTTCTGGCTCCAGTTTAGCTAGGGGCCCTCTCTTTTCCAAGGTCCTTGGCGCCAGAGGCCAGGCTTACAGAAAGATGGGGAGGGAAAGAGCACTGGAAGAGGAGGGAAGGAAAGACCCTTGGGAATAAACCTGCTCTTCATGACCACTCACTGCCATTTTAAGCACATTCCTAATTTTTCAAAGGCTGATTGGATCTGACAGTCTCTGTTGTAATTTAAAATCACCCTCAAAAGGCAGATACTTCAACTTCTTCAACTGGAAAAATCTATCAGTCTAAACACTGTTTAAGATGCTTCTTTCTCACCCCCAGTCTTTGGAGAGTGGAAAGGCCACTGACCTGGGTAGGACCCAATATGAGCACAGCTCTGGCTGATCAGGAAGAAGGAATGATAAAACCATGGATGCTTCAAATGTCTTTCCCTGGGCTGCTGTTTCCCACTTCAGTTCCCAGGGAACCCAAATCCCAGGTGATCATAGGAATGGGTCTTTTGGAAGGTCATTACTGCTCTCAGATGTAAGCTTATTTTGGGGTCTCATCACTACTCTCTTGGAAGTTGTAAACAGCAAAGGGCCTACCCCAGAGCTTTCTATGGGTGTAAGGCCCAGAGACAGCTAAGGACAATTCATGCTCAACAGTTGGTATTCCAGGAGGACAAATCCTCTGGTGGTAATAGAAGGTTCCTCCTGCCTTAACTTCTGCTGAAATCAGTGGTCACCATAACCGACCAGCCTTTTGGGGAGGGGAGTACAGAATGTTAGAAAGAAATTGGTTCTCCTGCCTAGATTCCTGGCATGAGAAATCAGCTTCTTGTATTTAAGCCCATTTATTGTAATGGCAGTAACAACATTTACCCCACTGCCCTCTCATCCAAGTCTGCCCCTGAACATCATGGCTAAAGGCAGGGCCTCTGGCTCCTGGGTAAATCATCTGCTTCGGACACTGCCATGGTCGGCCCTGAGCAATGGCTCCGAGAACAGCAGAGTGACTAATGCAGACCTCTTTACACTAGCGAGTAGAAACGGAAGGCAAAATTATGACTGCTTTCTGCCTGATGTTGTTGACTCGGAAGAGCAGCCTTGTGTGTGGAACACTGCTCCTTGCTCGAGGCAGGGAAGGGGTCCTTGGGAGGCACAGTCCTATTCTACACCTTGGGCTTTGCCTGGCTTCTGAGCTTGGTGAGTTTGGTGAGCACTCATGATTACATTAATAAAGCCAGTTGACAGAAACTTTCCATTCTAGTGTGGACTGTATTTTATGTTTTATTTTAAGAGGCAATGACTTGGAGCCAAAGGCAGACAGATGGGTATAGTTCTGTACACACACACACACACACACACACATACACACACACACTTTTTTTCATTTAACACAACTTAATGAAACATTCCAAATGAGATAACTTATTGCAACATTTCAGGCTTTTTGGTGGAAGGGGAATTTTTTGTTTTGTTTTACCCTGAGTAGAAGATCATCGCTTTGTGTTTTTCTTTTTGTTTAGAAATCACATGACTAAGCTGAACAAGTCACATCCTTGTTTGCACTGTACTAGCTGTATGCAAAATCCAGAGGGGTGAAGGGCAGACATGGGAGGGGGTTACCAAAAGCCTGCCTAGAACCTGGAACCAGGACACCTGCCTGCCAATTACATGCCACCTCATACAAATTCCCTTAAATCTGTACCTTCTCCTGATAAGCAAAATGCAGCCCTTCTGCTCTGAGGAAGAAACACCATTAAAAGGAAGGCAGACCACCAACCAGCAACTGGCTATAAGCCACAAGTTCACTCTAGGACAAAACAGGGATGTTCCCCAAAGAAAATTCACTGCAATCTGCAAGCCCTGGCAACCAACTGAGAGACAGAAAGAACCAGGAAGGCAAAGACTGTGATCATGTTGCTAGAGCCTGCTCTGCACACACGTCATCAACAGACAGCAGTCAACAGCCTGCCTAGGGCCTCTCTGGAGAACCAGATCAACCCCACAGCCTATAAGCCAGGCCTTAAGCTGCCCATTTGTACTGAAATGGGCTGTGGGAGGACCCCTGCCTTATCCACCCTGAGCTCCACTGACACCAAGCACAAACAACAAAGCCATATCACCCGAACCCTTTCCAACTCATAGCTGTCTCACTGGCCTGTGCCACTGCCCTCTTTGACGGAGTGAGGGTCTGGCCTTCTGAGCAAGCATCAGCTTCAGATTCAAAAGACAAACAGGGAGGAGCAACATCCAACACAATGAACTCACCTGCCCAATCCACAAAGACCCCAGTGCAAGTGATGGGCAGTATCAGATTGATGGAAACCACACCCTTTCATTTAGAATTTTTATGCATACGAGTAACCTTAATTTCCAAGTTCACATGACAAGCAAAAGTGACATACAGTGCAGCCAAACAGTTCATTTATAACTTAGCTTTTTTTTGTTGTTTTTGTTTTTTTTTTTCCCAAAGATCAGTTCCTTAAAATGGATGCTCCTGGGATGTGAATAAAGAAAATACATCTGAAAGGTGAGGATTTCAAACAGTAGACTTCTTTATCCTTCAAATTTCTGACCCATGATGGCAGGCATCGAACCTCATGCCTCCTCCCCTCTTTTCCTGGAGGTGAGCACACATGGGCCCTTCACTTGGAGAAGCTGCTGGTCAGGCCCATCTCCTCCGCCCCCTGCAGCAGTGCTTCAATGGGAATCAGATTGGATGGGGTGTCCAGGCTCTGGAGGGACAGAAACTCTGACACATCCATGGCACTTAATGTTTCTGTCTGAGGGTCTGAAGGAGTCTCTGCTTGTCTGCTTTGCTCACAGGAGGGCACGGTGGAAGATGATGACAGGGAGACAGGGGATGAGGAAAAAGTCTGTGGTGGCAGCTGCAAGCTGGGCCCATCAAGCGCCTGGGAGCTTGGCTCTGGAGGACTTGGGGAGGAGCAGCCCTTTCTCCTGCCGGATGCCCGCTCCTTTGCAGAGTCCCGGCATGCACACTGACACTGACATGCCTCCTCTTGTTTGATGATGATCACAGGAACACTGAGGCCAATCTGCTGTACAGAGCTCCCTGCGAGAGAGGCAAGAGAGACTGCTCTTCAAGTAGCCAGAGGGCAGAGGCACAAGGGATGGGGTATATGGACTAGGTGAGAGCCGAGTGCCATGGAGGAAGGAACCATGGAAAGGATGGACGCACACTTCAGCCTCTGTTTGGCTTTAAACTGAACCACATCCCTCTCAGATAAAAAGGTCCCCCTTCCTTAGAAAGTCACACATACGTATGGCTGGGAGCGGTGGCTCATGCCTATAATCCCAGCACTTTGGGAGGCCAAGGTGAGAGGATTGCCTGAACCCACAGGTTTGAGACCAGCTTGGGCAACTTGGCAAGACCTCATCTCTACAATAAAAAATAAAAATAAAAAAATTAGCCAGGCGTGGTGGCAAATGCCTATAGTTCCCAGTACCTAGAAGGCTGAGGTGGAAGAATCACCTGAGCCCAGCAGGTCGAGGCTGCAGTGGCCATAAGCATGCCACTGCACTCCAGCCTGGGCAATAGAGTAAGACTCTGACTCA
The DNA here is from genome assembly GCA_963574415.1 of Tarsius wallacei. Taxonomy (NCBI): domain Eukaryota; kingdom Metazoa; phylum Chordata; class Mammalia; order Primates; family Tarsiidae; genus Tarsius; species Tarsius wallacei. The sequence goes on from CAUYQG010245639.1 coordinate 8,834, forward strand.
AAAAAGAAAAGAAAGCCACACATACAATCTAGACACACCTGTATTTCCAGCTTTATTTCCAGCCTTTCTCCACTGCACCCACCATGCCAGCCAGAGTGGGGCTAACTTTTTCTCCTGTGTTTATGCCTCTGGGGCTGTGGGCTCCTCCTTTCCCCTAAAATCCCTGGCCACTGCTCTTCTCCTGGAGAACTTACACTTGTCTTTCAAGACCTAGTTCACTCCTCACCCTCTCTGTAGGCCTGTGCAGAGGGCTAGGCCGGTGTGAAACCAGTACTGAGTTTCCTGGTACATGTGCACAGTGCTGCTGTCTTCCTTCCTCCCCTCTCCATGCTGTGCAGAACTTGCTCTGTTCTACCTGCCCGACAGGCTGAGCTCCTCTGTAACGACTCACTCATCTTTGAGCTCCAGTGTCTGATGCACAGTAGGTGCCAGTCAACTGTCTTTACACACAGGCCTTGCATGCACACATGTGTTTTCTCTCTCTCTCTCTCTCTCTCATGTATTGTGTACATGCATGCTACAAATTCAGCCAGGATTTGTGTGCCTCAATGGGGCTAAAGACCACCAGGCAGATGTGAGGGCGATCTGGCTGCGACATCTGTCACCCCATTGATTGCCAGGGTTGATTCAGCTGATCTGGCTGGCTAGGTGGGTGTCCCCTTCCTCCCTCACCACTCCATGTTCTTCCCTCCCGAAGCTGCACGCTCAAAGAGGACGACCAACCCTGCTAGAGGAGGATCGTTCTTCAGGCATGGGAATACGAGTAGCTGGGCTCCCTGCTAGAACCTCCAAACAAGCTCTCAAGACCAAAAGGCAGGAGAACAAGGAGGGAATTGGGAGACCTGAGAACTAGTGCTTTGGTTCAGCCACGAATTCACTTTTACCCAGGCTGGAATGCAGTGGCATGATCATAGCTTACTGCAGTTTCAAACTCCTAGGTTCAAGCAATCCTCCCACCTCAGTGTCCTGAGTAGCTGGGACAACAGGCATGTGCCACCATGCCCGGCTAATTTTTTTCATTTTTTGTAGAGATGGGGTAGGGTTTTACTTTGTTGCCCAAGCTGGTCCTGAACTCTTGACTTCAAGTGATCCTCCCCCTTCAGCCTTCTAAAATCCTGGGATCATGGGTGTTAAGTCACCAAAAGCTGGCTCACAAATTCACTAATGACTTTGGAGGAGTCACTTCATTTTTCTGGGTTCCAGTTTCTTAATATATAAAAGAGTTTGAATAAAAGGTCCTTTCAGCTCTATAAGAGTCTCTGACCTAGATGCTATTTCTTCATTACTGTAATTAGAAAATAATCCAGTGAATTAACAGCTGCCCTCTTTAGCATCAACTGTGATTCAAACTTTTTATCTGGCTACATTTAAAAGCAGTTATCTGAAAGGGAAAGAACTGTTACAAGTTAAAGAATGTTAAACATGGTATTTATACCAGAAGTACACTAACTTCTAATAGTTGTGAGAATATACTCTAATAAACAATGCAACGCAATGAATTTAACTGAAACTGTTTAAAGACTTTAAAAACTGGGGCAAAGTAGTAATTAACTGTGCCTCGAGGGGCAAGAGAGTCAGCTTTCTCTTAAGGCTAACATAGAATCACATACCTGTGCTACTGGCTACTGGTACTGCAGTGGTAAAAAACACCTTTTCAACTTTAGATGCTTGCTGCTGAAAACAAACAAAAAAAATCACATTTATGGTCACTGTAATATGGCAGATCTCCAAGGATCTGAAGTCTCTCCAATTGTACTGGTCATCCAAGAGAACGGAAAATCCTCAGTGTTCAGGGATTTTTGCATTGGGTGATGGTTTGTTTGTGCTCTGACATGAGGTCATGGCACTGTTTGACATTTGGTGCTGACAATGTAGCTACTCTTGTATAGTTCCAGCTACTTGGCTGGCTCCCAGCTGCCTAGTCCAGTGGTTCTGAGTGTCCAAAAGCTCCTCCAAGGTTGCTTTTCTCAAGCGGATGGTCTTCTCAGAGGGAACTCCAGAGCTAGCTTTCCTTCCAGACTCACCATCTTCCCCTCTGCCCCGAGTGCTGCTATGAAAGGCGGAAAGTTCTTTTTCCCCCTTATGGATTAGGCTGCATGCTAAGGACAGACTGAGGCTTCCTCTCACAGGCAGGCAGCCCTGGGCAGTGTGCTAAAAGCTGCACAGGGGAGTTCAAAGGTGTTCCCCGGACTCAGCCACACCTGGTTCAAATCTAAGCTCTGCCATGTATTCGTTGTTGATGTAAGGTAAGTGATCTGACTTCTTAGAGTCTCAGTATCCTCATCTATAAAAATGGAAATGATAACTACTATGGTTTGAATATTTGTTCCCTCTAAAACTCATGCTGAAATGCAATCCCCAATGTGGCAGTACTGGGAGGTGGGCTTTAAGAGGTTATTAGGTCATGAGTGGATTAATTTGTTCATGGATTAATGGTTAATACTAATGAGAGTGGGACTGGTAGCTTTATAAGAAGAGGAAAATAAGTGGGGTGCGGTGGCACATGCCTATAGTTCTAGCTACTTGGGGAGGCTGAGGTGGAGGACTGCTTGAGCCCAGGAGCTCAAGGCCAGCTTGGGCAACATAGTAAGACCCTGTCTCTAAAAATATAAAGAGGAAGAAAGAACTGAGCTAGCATGCTCAGCTCTGCGCTACCTTGGAACTCTGCAGAGTCCCCACTAGTGAGATGGCCCTCACCAGATGTGACCACTCAACCTTGGACTTCTCAGCCTCCAAAATGTAGGAGAGACATTTTTTAAAAAAAATAAATTACCCAATTTTAGGTATTCTGTTGTAAGCAACAGAAAATGGACTAAGACAATAACCAAAGGCCCTCTCAAAGGCCGCTATGAAGATTAAATGACACAATGCATGTTAAACACTTGGCACAGAGTGAACATTCAGTTAACATCAGCTATTTATATTATTACTAAGTAGGACTATAAACTCATGCTCATAAAAATCACCCGTCTCTTTCTAGTACACTGACTAAATGATTTCTGCTTTCTTGAAGTCTTTTTTATTTTTATTTATTTTTATTTTTAGAGATGGGGTCATGCTCTGCCACCCAGGCTAGAGTGCAGTGCACAATCATAGCTCACTACAACCTCAAATTCAAATGATCCTTCTACCTCAGCCTCCCAAATAGCCAAGACTACAGGCATGTACCACCATATCCAGCTAATTTTTTTTATTATTTGTAGAGATGGGGTCTTGCTATGTTGTCCAGGCTGTGCTTTCTTAAAGTCTTATTTTAAAGGGGCTTTGTCTTTTATCCCATTAAAAAAAGAAAAAAGGTGCCTCTAAGAAGAGTCTAGAAGCAAAGTGAAAGCATCAGAGTAAGTTATAGGAGATGATATAAGATAATGATGGAGAAATGAGATCTGTATTTACATGAAAAAGAATTAGGAGGAAAAGGAATGACATCTGTTTCATGCAACTCCCCAGGATGAGTCCAGGAGGAAAAAAAAAGGCAAGAAAAGGGAGGCAAACTGGGTCACAATCCTGGAAAGACCTTCCCAATGACTCTAGCCATCTGAAAATGAAAATGGGCTGCCTCTAGAGGTGACCAGCATCTTGTTTCTGGAATTTGTGAGTGCTCACTATTGAGCCCTGATCCACCTTTCCAGATCGTTTGATAGCAGCATCCATCCACCCACGAATTCTCCTATCTAATATATCTTTTTCTCCACCTAATTCCTACCCATATCTCAAGGCTCACCTGACCTAAAGAACCACCAACAAACCCTCAGTGTCCGAACTCCTCGTCTGGCAGCACAATGTAGTAGCCAACAACAGACTCTGGGGTCAGTCTGCCTACACTCAAATCCCAACTTTTCCTCTTATGAGCTATGTGACCTCTGGCTAGTCACTTAACCTTTCTGGACCTCAGCTCTCCATTGGTAAAATTATACCTAGGATTGTATTAATCTATTAAAATATACTTAGTGTAATATACGGAGATACAGATGTATAGAGACAGCAAAAAGATCAGTGGTTGGTAGGGAAGGAGAGGGAAAAGGGGTAAGTAAGTGAGGCATAGGAAATTTTTGGGGTACTGAAACTATTCAGGATATTGTAATGGTGGATATGTGACATTATGCATTTGTCAAAACCAACAGACCTGTACAACAAAGAATGGATCCTAATGTAAACTATGGACTTTAGTTAAGAATAATATATCGATACTAGTTCATCAATTGTAACAAGCATACCACACTGATGCAAGATGTTAGTAACAGGAAACTAGTACAGGAAAGGATATATGGGAACTCCTTGTACTATCTGTTCAATAAAATCTAAAAAAAAAAAAAAAAGTAATCTAGGCTGGGCGAAGTGGCTTACACCTATAATCCCAGCACTTTGGGAGGCCGAGGTGAGAGGACTGCCTGAGCCTAGGGGTTCAAGACCAGCCTGGGCAACTTGGCAAGACCTCATCTCTACAATAAATAATAAATAAAAAAATCAACTGGGCATGGTAGTATGCACCTGTACTTCCAGCTACTTCTATGGTTGAGGCAGAAGGATCACCAGAGCTCAGCAGGTCAAGGCAGCAGTGACCGTAAACATACCACTGCACTCCAGCCTGGGTGACAGAGTGAGACTCCAACTCAAAAAAAAAAAAAAATCTAGAAATAACGTGCATAGGTAATAGCTGACACATTAGAGCCTCAGTTTTTAAAAGTGCTTAGCACAGTAGGTCTTTACACATAGTAAGGACTTAATAAATAATAGCAATTTGTTATTTTTATTGCCATTATTTGTATTTTTTGGCATTGTGCTTACTGGCAATATTATCTTTCTTTTAGGCATTTTAGCCTCTTTAAGTGGAATGTAAGTGTGTATGAAAAAGAAATCATGTTTTTCACATTTCTGTATCCTCCAGAGTATCCAGTGTAGTATCTGGCAAATACTAGGCTTTCAAAATATATTTAATTGAATGATCATTCCTGTAGTCAGCAAGACAAAGCGCTTCCTTAGAAAATGGTTCTATGGTGGATTGTGGGAATACAGATTATTTCCCCGACTTGGCCATGGCTGTCTAGTACCATCTGACTGGGTCACATCAGTCCTTCATTATTAGTCTGACTCTGCCTTGGAGAAAACCTGCTTTTCTGATATATTCTTGGGCTTCTGGAGTTTGTTGACTGCTAGACTATACTAGATGATGCAATTAGGCTACAATATTAATAGGAATATCTGTTCACGTTCCTCCTGCTAGGTAAGCTTAAACGCTGTTTCTCTGCCTCCTTATTATAGGTACTGACCATAGCATTCTTTCTATTTATACCTCTCGATTATGGGGAAAATGACTGACTGGCAGGTAGAACTGCATGTTTCAGGGTGGATATGATAGCTATTTTCCTTTTTGAAGTAAAAGCCTCTGAATAGTGCACCTATGTAAATACATCTCACCCCACTGGATACATGATAGAAAATACTTACAATTTGTTCTTGATTTTGTGGTGAACTGGTGGCACCATTTAATATCCATTGTAAGTTCTGTTCTCCCATGACTAGGCTGGACTGTAGGATAGCCGTGTTGGGAGTCGGAGTGATGGTTATAGTGGGATTATTAGTTAGGACAGAGTTGGCACCCAGGGGCAGAGTCTGGACCATGGCTGGCAGGGGCTCAGTAGTACTTTGTGATGGGGCTGGTGCTGCCACAGCTGATGCCACTGCCGCTGCTGATGCAGAAGCCCCAGCAACAACAGAAAGTCCTGGTACGATGGGCTGCGGTGCCTGGGGGTGCGGAAGAAACTCTTGATGATTAGCAGCAAACTGTGTGCTGTGGGAAACAGGCACTTCTGGAGGTTGTAAGAGAGCAGGGGGGTTGCCAAATGCAGCTTGCTGGGAACCAGTTCCTAGGGAGGGAGCAGGCGGAGGAGCAGACGGAGTTGAGGCTGGTAGTAGAGGCTGGGGTGGCTCGGAGATGCCAGGCTGCAGTACAAGTGGAAGAGATAAAGATGCTGAATTTCCTGTGGATGGCGGAACATCACTGACTGACTCTGCATCACCATTAAAACTTTCAATCAAGGCAGCTGGCAAGAAAAAGAAATAGAAATATATATACTTATCCCAAACCTTAGGTAAGCCACAAAAACAGTCACTGGGCTAAACAAAAGACAGATGAAGTCTGTTAGAGCCAATTCCTTTGTTGCTAGCAGGCTAGATTTCTCCTTTTCATTTAATGACGACATTGGTTAAAGTACCAGGTTGCACCATCAACCTCAATTTCTAAAAGTGAAGACCTAATATAGGTCTAACTGTAAAAAATGTGTCCTACAGCTTTTCTGGAAAAGAGACTAAACCTTCCTTTTTTGGCATGACCAGGGAATATACTTTCTGACTAAAGGGCAGTTTCACAGATAAATTTTCATTCAAGCACAGTATGATCTATGCATTTGAAGCCCAATTTGTAAGTTCTATACACTCATGAACAGGGTATCACATCAGAAGAAAATCCTCATGAATCCTCTCATTTTTTACAGCCAAGAAGAGATTCTGGGAAAGGAGACCCTCTTCTTCAGGACTGAAGAAAGTAGGGAAAAAGATGAACTTGATCCAAAAGGTAGGCTTTTCTGAATCTTCATAGAAAGCCTGCTTTATCTAAGCTAACTGAAATATTTCACTATGCCCATCACTCAGTGTGTCAACAAGGGCTGAGATGTGAGCAGGAAGAGAGACTAAATAACAAACCTGTCTGTTGAGGATCTTCCTGAATTGCCGTATCATCTGAATTCTGGAACATCGATTCAAAGATGATTGCTGGTGAAATTGTGCTGAGGTCTTGGCTCTGTGTCTAATGGAGACAGACAAAGATGTGAGACTGGCCATCCTGAGACAATTCTTCACCATGAGAGAATATATTCATAGCTGCAGAACTAGAATGATATTTTGATATGTGTCTTGTTTCTACCTCCTTCTATTTCAAAGTGACATATATTTCCCTAAACCTCGAACAATGAAGATATAGGTCCTCAACTATTCTAAAAAAGGAACTGGCAAACTATGATGTGCAGATTGATACCTGCTTTTGTAAATAAAGTTTTATTGGAACACAGGCACACTCATGCATTTACATATTGTCTCTGCTGCTTTTGTGTTACAACAGTAGAACTGAGCAGCTGTGACAGAGAACATGTGGTCCACAAAGCCTAAAATATTTAACATCTGGCCCTTTACTAAAAAAAGCTAGCTGACTCCTGCTCTGAAAGACCAAATCCTACATAAAAATGGGATTGTGTAATATCATTACCCTGTAACTCCCTTTCCTCATGTACTACCAACATATTGTAAATGTCTTTCAAGGTTATTGCATGGTATCTGTGATATTCTAATATACTACTATATATTCTAGTATACTGATATTCTAATATGTACACATGGTAATAAGTCAAATAATACAAAGAAATGTACAATGACAAACAACAGTGATAGTCTTTTTGTGTGTGTGGGTGTGTGTGTTAGAGTCTCACTCTGTCACCCAGGCTAGAGTGCAGTGGCACACTCACAGCTACTGCAGCCTCGACCTGCTGGGCTCAGGTGATCCTTCTGCCTTAGCCTTCCAAGTAGCTGGAACCACAGACACACACCACCATGCCCAGCTAATTTTTTTATTTACTTTAGAGATGAGGTCTCACCAAGTTGCCCAGACTGGTCTTGAACCCCTGGACTCAGATAATCCTCTTACCTCTACCTCCCAAAATGCTGGGATTACAGGCATGAGCCACTGCGCCTGGCTAACAGTGATAGTCTTATAGATAATAAAAGGTTGGAGACATTTAAAAAAGATAAAATGGCTGGGTGTGGTGGCTCAAGCCTGTAATCCTAGCACTTTGGGAGGCTGAGGTGAGAGGACTGCCTGAGCCCAGGGGTTCGAGACCAACCTGGACAACTTGACAAGACCTTATCTCTACAATAAATCAAAAAATTAGCTGGACGTAGTAGCACACACCTGTAGTTCCAGCTACTTGGAAGGCTGAGACAGAAGGATTGCCTGAACCCAGCAGGTCGAGGCTGTGGTGGCCGTGAGTGCCACTGCACTCTAGCCTGGATAACAGGGTGAAACTCCTACTCAAAAAAAAAAAAGATAAAATGAGGAGAACCCAACACAATGCCCTGATGGTTTAACTCCTGATAGGCAATAATTAAAATGACCACCCTTTCCTTTAGTGAAGGAAAGGGGAATTATTTTATCCGTAGTCCACCTCCACCCCTACCCCCTGTAGAGCAACAGTGATATAGGCAACTGCCCACAGTGATATAGGCAACTGCCCACAGAAGTTCAGCCATCAAAAGAATAAGTAAAGGGGCAGGGGTGGGGAGGCTGTGGCATGCTGGAGAGGATGTGCCTGGTCATCTTAAGGGCTTCAGCCAAATGCTGTCATGCCACTATGCAGGCTAGGGATGATCAGAGCTCAAGAAAGGGGGGAAATTTGGATTTTTATGAGAAATCTACCGACATGTCAATAAAAGCAAGTACAGCTGACCTTTGAACCACATGGTTTTGAATTGCAAGGGTGTACTTATAGGCAGATTTTCTTCCACTTCTGCCAATCCTGAGACAAGACCGACCACTCTTCCTCCTCCTCAGTCTATTCAACACGAAGACGATGAATATGCAGACCTTTATGATGATCTACTTCCACTTAATGAATGGTAAATTTATTTTCTCTTCCTTGTGATCTTAACATTTTGTTTTTTCTAGCTTACTTTATTGTAAGAATACTTTTTTTTTTTTTTTTGAGTTGGAGTCTCACTCTGTCATTCAGGCTGGAGTACAGTGGCATGCTCACACCCACCACAGCCTTGACCTGCTGGGCTCAGGTGATCTTCCACCTCAGCTTTCCAAGTAGCTGGAACTACAGGCATATGCCACTGCGCTTGACTAATTTTTTATTTATTGTAGAGATGAGGTCTCACCAAGTTGCCCAGGCTGGTCTTGAACCCGTGGGCTCAGGCAATCCTCTCACCTTAGCCTCCCAAAGTGTTGGGATTATAGGAATAAGCCACGGCACCTGGCCACTTTTTTTTTTTTTTTCTTGAGACAGGATCTCACTCTGTCACCTAGGCAGGAGTACAATGGTGCAATCATAGCTCACTGCAACCCTGAGCTCCTGGGTTCAAGTGATCCTTCCACCTCAGCCTCCTAAGTAGCTGGGACTACAGGTACATGTCAACATGTAAAAACTCGGTCTGGCTATGTTGCCCAAACTGATCTCAAACTCCTGACCTCAACTGATCTTACTTCAGCCTCCCCAGGTGCTGGGATTACAAGTGGTAACCACCATACCTAGCCCCAGCTTGTGTTTTAAGGTCATTTTGTAACAATTCTGCTTCTGGGAGGGAGAACCCAGAAGGATCACTTAGGGACTATGTGGGGCTGTCCACCAGTCTAGAGGTGCTCAGAGATGAAACTGCCCACTGGAACCAAGAGAGGCGGGTTATTCTATTATAAGTCTATCAGCTGAAGACTGAGAGGGGAAGTTCAGTGATTTTGACTGGCAGTACAATGAAAGTTGAACATGGAGGCCTATGTAGGACTTCCAGTTTCTGGTCCACAGGGAGATAAGACACACAGGCCAATAGTGTGGCCTTCAAATTTTCATTGTGACACAAAGCAAAAATTACATTCTCCATTATATATACATGTATTCCTCACATTACATACATATCCATATACAGAACTGAATCAAAAGTCTATGAAACAGGCAGGGCTCAGTGGCTCAGCCTGTAATCCCAGAATTTTGGGAGGCCAAGGCGAGTGGATTGCCTGAGCCCGTGGGTTCGAGACCCACCCGGGCAACTTGGCAAGACCTCATCTCTACAATAAATAAATAAATAAAATAGCCGGGCATGGTAGCACACGCCTGTAGTTCCAGCTACTTGGAAGGCTGAGGCGGAAGGATCGCCGGAGCCCAGCAGGTCGAGGCTGCGGTGGCCGGGAGCATGCCACTGCCCTCCAGTCTGGGCAATAGAGTGAGACTCCAACTAAAAATAAAAAAAGTCTATGAAACAGAGCTTACCCTCACTATGTGCAACGTCCTCTTATATTTTCTATTCTGTTGATGTCTTTGAAGTGCTGATTGTAAACCACTATTTTATAACCCAATAAAGAGGTGCAACCCAGTTTGAAAAATGCTGAGCTGCAAGCTTTGCAACTTCCTCATAGTTGTTATTTTTGTTCTACCTGCTTATAAATCATTACCAGTAGTAACATCATTAAAAAGGAATGGGCTATGTTAGTCAATGCTACAGCAATAACAATGGAGAAAAAAACCAAAAGGAATGGGCCTGTGTGCCTCCAAAACATATTCACAGCAGTGCTACTTGTAATTACTCCAAACGAGAAACTACCCAAAACCCAACAGGAGAAAGAACAAAATGTGGTATATTCATTCAGTAAAATACTGTTCCACAAACAACAACGAATGAACCATAACTATATGCAATAATATGGCTTAATTTCTTAAACATAATGTTGTAAGTAAAAAGCCAGACACAAACAAGTAGATGATTCCAATCATAAAAGCAAAAAACAGGAAAAATAAATCTTAGTTGTTAGAAGTCAGAACAGCAGTTATCCTTAGGGAGAGACAATGGCTGTTGGGAGAAGAAGGGGAGCTTTTGGGTGCTGGGAACGGTCTGTTATTATTTGTTCTGGGGGTTGGTTACATGGGTGTGATAAACTGATGATTCATCAAGCTGTACATTTATAATAGATGCACTTTTCTGTATGTATCTTGTCCCTCAATAAAAAGTTTTTTTAATTAAAAAAAAAATGCTGAAGCCACTGCCAGGCTACAGGGCAAAAACCCTGAGGGCAAGTGAGTGGGAACAACTTTCAAAAGCAGAGGGGACAGGAACAAGCTGAGCCTCAGGGCCTGGAGCAAAGAGCAAAGAGCAGGAAGAGCCCAGGAGCTGTCTGTGGCCAGGGTGGGTCATGGAGCTGACAGACAAACCTAGCGCCTCCCACCTTGCTTTAACAGAAGATCTGAGTGAACCAAAGTTCACCTCTAGAACATACAGATGTACATGGCTGCTCAGAAACCTATAAACAGATTATCTAACACATATTTATCATTTTATTTTAACAAGTCCTGATTTTTTTTAAAGCAATGCAAAATTAATCCTACTGCCTCAAGGAATTGTGGCCTTAGTCTGAAAGACTAAAATCAAACTATTCCCAAATCTGAGACATATGCTGGGAACCCGGGGTATAATATATACTAAACTCCAAGGGACAGAGCTTTTCTCCAGATGGCATAAATTGTGGCAGAAAATGCTCCTCTTTCTACAAGTACCTCATGTCCCCTTATACCAGGGTATCTCACCTGGTGACCCTAGAGCTCCAGAGAGCTCCTCAGTCATGTCATAGTCCTGGCCAGTGAATGAACTTCTAAGCCACTTCACACAAATACATGTGAAAGGAATATTAGACCCAGAAATCTCGGGTTGGGGAGCATATAGGGTATCTAGGTCACCCAATGTAGAAATTTCTATTAGAACATTAGTTGTGAAATATGAATAAGCACAATGATATATGACATACTTCATCTTTTTGTTTTTCAAATTGGTTCATTTCTATTGGTCTATCTTTAACTTAACCGATTCTTCTGTCATTTTCAGTCTGCAAGCTCCATCCAGTGAATTTTTTATTTCAGGTATATTTTTCAGTTTTAGAGTCCCATTTGGTACATTTCTTATATTTTCTATTTCTCTGCTGATCATTCCTATCAGTTCAATCATTACAAGTATATTTCTTTATGTCCTGGAGCATATATAATAGCTACTTAAAAATCCTTGTCCCATTAAAAAAAGTTAAAAAAAAAAGAAAAAGAAAATCCTCATTCATTAATTCTAACATCTAGATGGGTCAGTCTCCATGGATTACCTCTTCTCTTGAGTGGGGATCATGTTTTCCTGTTTCTTCATGTGTTTACTAATTTTGGATTGCTCTGAACATTGCAAATGACACACTGGAGAAACTCTAGATCTCTTACACTTCTTGGAAGAGTGTTGATTTGTTTGTATATTCCATTAACTTTGTCACCCTTGCAGGGGACACAGCTGTGCTCTCAGTCTTAGCTGGGCTGCTGAGAATCTGTCCTACACATTCACAGTTCGGAGGCCAGCCAGAGACTTGGGCAGAGATTATATATAGACCTATGAATCCCTTTGTGACTCTTTCCTTTCCAAGCTATCTACCTTTACCTCTCAGGTGCTTTGGTCAGCCTGAACTCTGCCCTCTGGTTATTCAAGCCAGTAAGACTGAGTTTTTACGGAGTTTGGCCATCTTGTTTGGTGACAGCTAGGGCTTGTCCAAATGGATAAGCCATAAACCTGCAAGCCTACCCAGTGCCTTCACTATATTCCAAGCAATCCTTTCTTCCAAGGTTACCTCTGATTGCTGTTGGTTGCTCACCAGTGCCTTTACATAGTTGCCTTTTATATCGTGCCTAGCATGTATAGTTGTTTTCTGTGGAAGAGTTGGTCTCATAAGAGTGACTCTGCCATTACCAGAACGAGAATCCAGGCCTTAGAGTGCTTATATAAAAATGCAGTTCAGACGCCACTCCCAGGCATAATGACTTAGTAGGCTTAGGGGAAGTCCAAGATCTTACAATTTTAAAAGTGCTGTAGTTGACTCCACTAACCACACTTTGAGAAACACCTTTCCACAGCATCCCTGAATATTCAGTCTCTTCAAATACTGCCCATCATGTTTATTTATTATGCATATAGTCATAGAAAATCTAGTCTACACTATATTCACTTAACCAAGAAAAACAACCAAAAATTCTAAACTCAAAATCAGTGTGAGCAATACAGTAAAACTCTCAAGTTCACACAGAGGAGCCTGCATCAGCTCAAACTCAATACAGTGGTTTGCAAGTCACATCACAGAGCCATGAACATGGCAAGAAAATTTCCAAACAGCTTGAATCAAAGCGTAAGATCAAGACAGAGTGGGTGTGTCCTTTAGCAGACAGAGGTTAGTATAAGAGATTCCTTCAAAAATCTAATAAGGTGAGTTTAAAGAAGGAAAAAGCTACTTGGAAGGCTGAGGCGGAAGGATTGCCGGAGCCCAGCAGGTCGAGGCTGCGGT
>CAUYQG010245642.1:0-16341 GCA_963574415.1 Tarsius wallacei
TATAAGAAGTTGAAACTTTAGATGGTGTTGTCTTTAGCACTAGGATTTCTATGATCATTTGTCTTTATTGTAGACTTTGTTTAATTGCTTAATGTCTGGAAACTTGTGCATGTGTGTGTGTGTGTGCGTGTGTGTGTGTGTGTGTGTGCGTGCGCGTGTAGAGACACATATATACAGATACCTGGAATCTGCATATATTTCTTGCTACTCCAGATTATAGTGTTATTTCTTTATATCTCAGCTTATAGGTCATACCTTTCAGAAAACTACTGTCTTGCCTAAGCCAGTTTAAACAATAACCCCATATTAGCACACACTTCTGCTTTACCGCTGCAGCAAAATTTGCCACCTTATACAGTGACCACTTCCTAGTCTGCGTTTTCCATTAAACTGCAAATTCTTAGTAGGCAGAGATGATAATTACATTAGTTTTGCATATATGCAAAATAGTGAACGATTATTATTTAATTGAGTGTTTGTTATTTTAACTACACAAAGTCACTACTTGTTTCAATTCATAATTTACTATATCACAGAACAACACTCTAGGATGTATTTAAAATAACAGAAATACCATTTGAGCCAAGTACACTGCCTAAGGATCATTATTTTATTTTGCTTATATAGTTTGTCTGGCAAAAATGTTTCCTATGTCTCATGGAGGCAACAATCTTAAACTATAATACATTGAAAAGGAAGCCAAGGCTGAGATTCATGGTTCTATTTGCAGTGGATAATTGAAATCTCAATTTTAAAAATATGAAATGTTTAATAAATAAAAGATAAACTAAAACTTGGTCGGAGTCACATCCACAAATAGCAGAATATACAATCCCTTGCTCACTTCTCCCCACAGCAACAATATTTTGGCAGATATCCACAGACAAAAGTGACTTTGTGAGAGTTTGGGATCTAGATCTAAGGTTGCAAACCCTGGTAGAACCCCTGGTAGATCGAAGGTTGCAAGGAGAGCCATGTTTAGAAGGCATAACTGTGCCCAGTTGGCAGGCATTCCAACTGGCCCCATCTATAAACCTGAGAATAGCCTCCTAGTCCTGTGTACTCAGTTATAACTCCATTTGACCTTGGTCTTGCTGCCAGCACTCTCTACCAAGGAACTCAGTATAAGTCACACCCAGTCATTCCTAAGGTGACAGGCCATTAAAAAACGATCTTAGTTATCAATCCTGAAGCTGTCAATAACCTAGCTTCAGATCCTCTCAATTCTTTCTAGGATTAGTTCAGCTCACACAGGAAGCCTCTGGGGGATATGTCCATCCATGATCCTGGAGACAGGCTTACTGACATTGATCCCAAAGAAGGTATTGCAAAGACCTTGGCTGGGCTCCAGACCATATCTTCTAATTCCAGAAGTGGTCTTGCCTGACCCAGGGAATAGCTGCAAAAGTTTCCCATCTATGCCCCTTGACACAAGCCCAGTGACCTCAGAATAACTGTAGATGTAAAATATATTCTACAGCTAGTTTTAGCCCCTTCTTCCCAGCTGCTATTTGGGTTCAGTCCTGCCTACACAGGAACCAGATGACACACCTATCCATGACCCTGCAGGTAGGCCTACTACTTCATTAAGGATCTTATTAGTTTAACTGAAGATTCTGAAACAGTCTTGTGACCCAGCCTTCATCACATTTAGCTGTAGTGCAGCAACAGTTCTTCCTAGTCAAGAACCCAGCAGGAGGCATATTCCTCTGTGCACTTGGAGACAGGCCTTTAGATTTGTCTGATTATAGCCAGAAGAAGTCTTATAACTTGGTACTAACCCGCTCAAACACAGTTTTGGATCAGCCCTGTCCAACCAGGGACTCTTCCCAGCACTTAATGAGAGCCACAACCTTTTGCACACATGGTTTGCTTCCTGTTGACTCAATGCAGATGTTGAAACAGGTCCTTGTTCTAGTAGTAGTCTTATGTTCCAAAGTCTTGTAGACATTCAGTCTGTTGAGGGACCAGACAGGATCAACAACTAGCACCTCGTAACATATTTCCCATCCACAGATCCAACTTCAAATCTTTTTTCCAGAAGCCCAGTGAAATGCAAAATAACAGCTAGATGGTTAAACAAAAAACAGGAAGACAACGCATGAAGAAAATGAGAAGTTTGGTGAAAAAATAGTAACCATGAAAAGAACCAAACAGAAATCCTGGAACTGAATAATACAATGACATAATTGAAAAAAAAATCAATAAAAAACTTGAACAGCAGAATTGATCATGTTGAAGAAGTATCAGTGAACTGGAAGACAGGCTAGGTCATTAGAGAATAGAATTATCCCAAGTACAAAAGAAAAACAAAACAAAGACTGTCAATCTAGAATATGCTACCTGAAAAATTGTCCTCAGAAATAAAGAAGAGATAAAATTTTCAGAAAAAAAAGGCTGCTTGATGACCTCTAGCAAGTTCATCGCATTTATACCTACCCTATAAGAAATACTAAAGGAAATTCTTCAAATTGAAACTAAAGAACACTAAGTAGCAGCAATGTATAGAACTTGCTAGTAAAGATAAGCATATAACTGGGTTCAGAATATCTTAATATTGTAATAGTGGTACAAGAGTTACTTTCAAAAGATATAAACTTACATTTACAAGATGAATAAGTTCTGAGGTTATAATGTATAGTAGAGTGACCATAATTAATAATAATATATACATAAAATTTGCAAGACAATAATTTTTTACATGGCTAGCATTGTTTTATTTTATCTTTTTTATTTTTTATTATAAAGATGCGGGGTACAAGTTAGGGTTAAGTATACAAACATTGATTATGCAGGTACCCGTGTTGGTGCGGTATGCCCCTCCCTCCCCTAGCAGTTTCCCTCAACTGCCAATAACAACACCCGTCCCTGATAGTTTCCCACTACTGCCAATACCTTTCTTATAGTATCTTAATAATTGTTCAAGATTTGCTTATGAATGAAAACATATGGTACTCTGTTTTTTTCTTTCTGTGATAGATCACTGAGTATGATCGACTTAATATCCATCCAAGCTGCTGCAAAGTCCATATGTTTGTCCTTCTTTATGGCTGCATAACATTCCATCATGTATATGTACCACATTTTTTTTTTTATCCAGTTCAGCTTTGGTGGGCAACATGGTAGATTCCACGTTTTTGCTGTAGTGAATAGAGCTGCAACAAATATATGTATGCAGGTATCTTTTTCGTAGAATGATTTGACTTCCTCTGGGTATATTCCCAATAGGGGAATTGCTGGGTTATATGGAAGGTCAATTTCTAGTTCTTTCAGAAATTGCCACATTGGCTTCCAAAGAGATTGCACTAGTTTGCATTACCACAGGCAGTGTAGAGGCATTCCTTTTTCTCCGCAGCCTCACCAGCATCTGTTGTTGTTTAGTTTATTAATGATGACCAACATTACTGGGGTTAGGTGGTATCTCAATGTGATTTTGACTTGCATTTCTCTAATAATGAATGAGGCTGAGCACTTTTTCATGTGTCTGTTGGCTGGCTGTATATCTTCTTTTGAGAAGTGTCTATTCATGTCTTTTGCTTACTTTTTAATGGGGCTGTTTGTTTTATTCCTTTCAGCGTGTTTGAGTTTCTTATAGATCCTAGATGTTAGACCTTTGTCAGATATACAGTTGGCAAATATTTTTTCCCATTCTGTGGGCTGTCTCCCTTCTTTCTTAATGGTTTCCTTTGCTTTGCAAAAGGTTTCTTTTGCTTTCTTACTTTGATGAGGTCCCACTTGTCTATCTTATTTCTTAAGGTATGGGCATTTGGGATTCTGAATAGGAATTGATTGCCAGTTCCAATTTCCATAAAGGTATCTCCTGTGTTTTCTAAGATTCACATAGCTTGAGGTTTTACATTTAGATCTTTGCTCCATTTATAGTTAATTTTTATATATGATGATAGGTAGGGGTCCTGTTTCAGTCTTCTGCATGTGATCAGCCAGCCTTTCAAGCACCATTTATTGAACAAGGACTCCTCTCCCCAGTGGTTGCTGTTGGAGGCTTTGTCAAAGGTGAGTTGGTTGAGAAATTGAGGCTTTGTTTCCAGAATCTTTATCCTGTTCCACTAGTCTATATGCCTGTTCTTGTACCAATGCCAGGCTGTTTTGATTACTGTAGACTTATAGTAAAGCTGAAGTCTGGAGGTGTGATACCTCCTGCTTTGTTTCTTTCCTTAAGGATTGTTTTGGCTATTCATGGTTGTTTATGTTTTCATATGAATTTCTGTATTGTCATTTCTGTATTGTCATGTCTGAGAAGAATGATGTTGGTAACTTAATGGGTATTGTATTGACTTTGTAGATTGCCTTTGGTAGGATGGACAGTTTAACAATGTTGCTTCAGCTGCTCTTGCCACTGCCAGCCTGCTCTTCAGCCAGCCCTGCAGGCCTGTGGACTGGAGGACAGTGGCTCCATGCACAGCTCTACCGCCACCTTCGCCTCCACCACCACTGCCTCCACCACCACTGCTGTGGCTCCCCTTCTCCCCCAGGTAACCCTTGACTCCTGGCCCATGGAACTCCTCCCACGCACTTGTACTGATGTGAAGGCCGCCTTTGCTGCCACCCTCCTCCCCCACCACTCAGGGAGGCCCTTGGCTCCTGGCCTCATGGAGCTCCTCTCATGCATCACACTGCTGATGCAGCCACTGCCGCTGCTGCCCCCATCCGTGCCATGGCAGCATTCAACTTCTGCCCCAGGGAGCTCTGGGCTCTGCCTCCCGCTGTACTGCTCTGCCCAGCCCTGCCTGAGCTGCCCCGAGCCATGCCGACCTGCAGTGCCTGTCTCCCATTCTGCCTCCCCCAGCTCAATCCCCAGCTACAGAAGAACCAGAGATCAGCTGGAGCCCTGAAACCAGGCAGAGAATTGCATTGTCCCGCTTAGCTCCACCCAGCTCTGGCCAGCCTCCAACTTGGGATCTAAGGTAATAGCATCAAAATGGGAGTGACTGACGCCCCTCCCCCATGCTAGATCAGACACAGGTCAGATCTAAGTGGCAGACTTGACAGGCAGCAAGCCGACTAAGCCCAGATCTGATCCACCCTCCTTCCACAGCAGACCTGGGGCAACTGATCCTTGCTGTGAGCAATCCTAGCAGCCTGTGGTGAGAGCTAGAGATCAGAGCTGAAAGGACATTGGACTTAGAGGAACAATCTCAGAGCATGCTTAGATCCCTTGTTTTAATTTTTTAATTTTTATTCTTTGTTTGTTTACTCATTTTTTTTCTCTTTTCTCTCTCTTGTTATTGTCATCGATAATGTTTTCATGCTCGCTTTGTTTCTTTTAGTTTACTGATTTTTTTTTTTTTAATTTAGACTTCATGTTTGTGTAGGGGAATAGTACATCAATAAGGAGGTTGGTTTTCTTGGTGTCTATACGATTGTATGTTTAAGTTTTTTTTTTTACTCTTGTCTGTCTTTGTGTCTCTTTTCATTTGTTAGTTGGTACATTTGTCTGTTTTCCCTCTTACTCTTCTCTCTCTCCACCTTCCTCTTCCTCCATTCCCTGTTCCATTCTTTTCCTTTTTCTTACCTCATTTTGCTTTCAGGAAACAAACTTGTACCCACACTGCCTGGATAGGGTATCCATACACTTGTTGGCAGATACCGGGATCTGCAGAGAGATTTTGAATCAAAGCTCCCACCTCAATTAAATCTCAAAACTGCTAAAAGTATAGCCCCCTACCTACAGTCCAGCTTTAGGATTGAACAAAGCCAGAGGATTCACATAAGGAAGAATGGGAAATGGAGCAAACAGAAGTAAAAACAACCCTATCACCCCTGAATAACAGAATTAAAGAAGATGGGGAAAAAAGAAAAAGGTGGAGAGAAAAATCTACATGAACAAAGAAAAAACAAAAGAAGAATATAGGTCTCACACAGACCCTGGGATGTCAGACACTGATAAAACAGACTCTGGAATGTAAACAATAAAGAGCCCCTAGAATGACTGGTCAAATACTACAAACCCAGAAATCAAGACATTAGTAGAGAGAATAAAAAGAATTGAGGAGAGACAAGAGGAAAATAAGAAGGAATTGATAACTGAGATAACAGCAGTAAAGAATACTGTGATTGAAATAACAATAACATGGAATAACCATAGAAAGCAGAATTAGCTAAGCAGAAGAAAGAATCTGAGAGTTGAGGACCAAAATATAGAACTAACCCAAAATATAGAAATAACAATAACATGGAATAACCATGGAAAGAAGAATTATCTAAGCAGAAGAAAGAATCTGAGTTGAGGACCAAAATATATAACTAACCCAAACTGTCAAAAACAGAAAAGAAGCTTAAAAAGACAGAACAAGCCCTTTAAAAAATGAGTGATTACTTTAAGAGACTGAATATAAGAGTAATTGAATTTCCAAGGGAGAAAGAAAAAAAGAGGCCACCCTGGAATAAATATTCCATGAAATTATTCAAGAAAACTTCCCTCATCTCATCAGTGATGTGAAAATTCAAACACAAAAGCTTCAGAGAAGCCCTGCAAGACAACAAATGAGAAGACCAATTCCCAGACACATAATAATTAGCCTAAATAAAGTAGGTATTAAAGAAAAAATCCTAAGGCAGCAAGAGAAAAAGGTCCGACAACCTACCAGTGAAGACCAATTAGAATAGCAGCAGATTTATCTACAGAAACACTTCAGGCTAGGAGAGCTTGGAGCCTAATCTTCAAAGTATTCAAAGATAAACAATTTCAACCAAGAATAACCTACCCAGCTAAGCTAAGCCTCATTTGTGAGGGAAATTAAAATCTTTCTGAGACATCCAATCCCTAAGAAATTATACTGCCTCCAGACCATCACTACAAGAAACACTTAAGAAAGTATTAAACAGAGAAAAAAGATAAAGAATGACAATGTTCTTCACAAGAGTACAGAAAAGATTGAAAACACACATTAATCAATCCAACCCCCTCCCCAAAAGACAACAAACAGGAACAACAAAAACTCTATAAGTACCTCATGACAGGGATAAACCTCCACATTTCAATAATTAGCCTGAATGTGAATGGACTAAATACACCACTGAAAAGACATTGAATGGAAAAATGGGGAAAATATCATGCAGCAACAATATATTGTCTCCAAGAAACTCATCTCACCAGAAAGGACATTCACAGACTCAAAGGTAGAGTATGGGAAACTAAATTTCAGACAAACTGACCACAAAAGAAAGCAGGAGTTGTAATTTTAATTTCAGATAAGATACCCCTTAAGCAATCAAGTATTAAAAAATTACAGAAGTTCACTACATAATGACAAAATGTTCAATCCATCAAAGAAATAGCCATCTTAAACATATATGCAGCCAACATAGGAGCATCAACTTTCATAAAGCAACTTCTAGGAAAGTTCAGAAAAGATATTGACTCTAACACTATAATAGCTGGTACTTAACTACCCCACTTACAACCCTAGACAGATCATCAGGACAAAAAATCAGCAAGGAGATCTGGAAACTCAATCTGACTCTTGAACAAATGGACTAAGTTGATACCAACAGAACACTCCACCCAGCGACCACAGAATATACATTCTACTCACCACCACATGGAACATAGTCTAAGATCAACCACAATCTTGGCCATGAATCAAGCATAAACAAATTTCATAAGATTGAAATTTTGCCATGCACCCTTTCAGACCACAGTGAAATAAAAATAAGTATCAACATCAACAAGATTCCCACAAAACCCACAAAGACATGGACACTAAACAGCATGACGCTAAGCATCACCTGGGTTAGTATGGAAATTGAAACAGAGATTAAAAGATACCAGGAGACAAATGAAAACGAAGAAACATCTTACCAAAATCTCCTTGATGCCATGAAAGCTGTAGTAAGAGGAGAATTCCTATTTCTACAAATGTACATGAAGAAAATGGAAAGATCACAAGTTAACAGCCTAACAAATCACCTAAGGAAACTGAAAAAGCATGACCACGAAAACCCTAACCTCAGCAGAAGAATCCAGATCACCAAAATAAAAGTCCAAATTTGAGACATAGAAGACAAAAATATTAAGCAAAAAAATCAACAAAACAAAAAACTGGTTCTTTGAAAGGGTAAACAAGATCAATGTTCCCCTAGGTAGCCTGACCAAGAAAAAGAGAGAAAAAACCCAAATAAACACAATCAGAAACACAAAAGACAAAGTCACATCTGACCCTGAAGAAATGAAAAAGATTATCAGAGATTACTATGTACACTTGTATGGAAAAAAACTTGAAAATCTAAAGGAAATGGAGGATTTTGATATCACACAAACTCCCTAGGTAGAAACAAGAATAAATCAAGACCCTAAATAGACCAATAATAATCCAGGAAATTGACTATATCATAAGATAACTACCTACAAAAAGAAAAAAAATAAAATAAAGTAAAAGCTCATGTCTAGATGACTTTCCAGCAGAATTCTACAAGACATACAAGGAGGAAATGATATCAATCCTATTGAAAGTATTTCAGGCAATTGAAAAGATGAAACTCCCCCCAAATCATCTTATGAAGCTAACATCACATTGATATCCAACCCAGGTGAAGACCCAACAAAGAAAGGGAACTACAGTCCAATGTCTTTGATGAACACAGATGCTAAAATTCTCAACATGATCCTAGCAAACTGAATTCAATAACATCTCAAAAATCATCCATCATGACCAAGTAGCCTTCATCTCCGGGATGTAAGTCTGGTTTAACATTCATAAGACCATAAACATAATTAAATACATCCACAGACATAAAAACAAAAACCACATGATTATAACATTAGATGCAGGAAAAGCTTTTTATGAAATTCAGCAGCCCTTCTTAATAAAAACTCTTAAACATCTAGGCATAGGAGGAATATACCTCAAAATGGTAAGAGCCATCTGTAAGTAACCCACAGAAAGCATATTCCTAAACAGACAAAAATTGGAACTATTTCTCCTGAAAACTGGAATAAGACAAGGATGCTCACTCTCACCCCTCCTGTTCAATATAGTATTGGAAGTCCTGGCTAGAGCAATCAAAGAAGAGAAGGCAATCTGTATCTAAATAGGAAAAGAGAAAGTCAAGTTATCTCTCTTTGCAGATGACATGATTATATACCTTGAAAACCCAAGAGAATCTGTTAAAAACCTCCTTGCACTGATAAAAGACTTTGGCAAAGTCTCTGGGTATAAAATAAATATGCAAAAGACAATCACATTTCTATACAACAATAACAAACAAACAGAAACCCAAATAAAAAGCACAATTTCATTCACAATAGCCAAAAAAAAAGAAAGAAAGAAAGAAAGAAAAAAGAAATACCTTGGCATCTTCCTAACCAGAGAGGTGAAAGACCTTTACAATGAAAACTACAAAACACTGCTCAAAGAAATCAAAGGTGACACAACCAAGTGGAAAAATATTCCATGCTCATGGATCTGAAGAATCAATATAGCTGGGCTCGGTGGCTCAGCCTGAAATCCCGCACCTTGGGAGGCTGAGGTGAGTGGATTGCCTGAGCCCGCGGGTTGGAGACTCGCCTGGCAACTTGGCGAGACCTCATCTCTATAATAAATAAAAAATGAGTTGGGCATGGTAGCGCGCGTCTGGAGTTCCAGATACTTGGAAGGCTGAGGCGGAAGGATTGCTGGAGCCCAGCCAGGTCGAGGCTGCGGTGGCTGGGAGTGGCCACTGCACTCCAGTCTGGGTGACAGAGTGAGACTGCAACTCAAAAAAAAAAAAACAGAAGAATCAACATGGTTAAAATGTCCATTCTACCTAAGGCAATCTACAAATGGAATGCAAACCCATCAAATTACCAGCAACATTCTTCTCAGAACTGGAAACAACCATACAGGAATTCATACGGAGACAAAAATGTCCAGGAATAGCCAAACAATCTTCAGCCAAAAAAAAAAAGCAAAGCAAGCGGTGTCACATTTCCAGACTTTAAACTTTATTATAAAGCTACAATAATCAAAGCAGCCTGGTATTGGTACAAGAACAGTCATATAGATCAATTGAGATTCCAGAAGGAAAACCTCAATTTCTGAACCAACTTATCTTCAGCAAAGCCTCCAACACTCATTACTGGGGAGAGGAGAACCTATTCAGTAAATGGTGTTGGGAAACCTTGTTGGCTACATGTAGAAGATTAAAACAGAATCCCTTACCTATCCCCATACACAAAAATTAACTCTAAATGGATCAAAGACCTAAATGTAAAACCTCATACTACAAGAACATTAGAAAATGCAGGAGACATGCTTATGGAAGTTGGAACTGGCAACCAATTCCTGATCCTGAAGTGCCCAGGCCATAAGAGATAAGATAGACAAGTGGGACTTCATTAAACTGACAAGCTTCTGCAAAGCCAAAGAAACCATCAAGAGCAGAAACTCAGCCCACAGACTGGGAAAAAATATTTGCCAACTCCATGTCTGACAAAGGCCTAACATCAAGGATCTACAAGGAACTCAAATGTGCCAAAAAGCAAAAACAAACAAACAAACAAACAAAAACAGCCTCATTACAAAGTGGGCAGAAGATATTAATAGACACTTCTCAAAAGAAGACATACAAGCAGCCAACAGATACATGAAAAAATGTTCAGCCTCACTAGTCATCAAGGAGATGCAAATTAAAACTACATTGAGATACCACCTAACTCCAGTCAGAATGGCCATCATAAATAACGCAAAAAATAACAGATGCTGGAGAGGATGTGGTGAAAAGGGAACACTTCTACACTGTTGGTGGGAGAGTAAACTAATACAACCTCTGTGGAAATCAGTGTGGTGATTCCTAAAAGTTCTAAAAATTGCCTTCCATATGATCTCACAATGCCCCTAAAGGGAATATAGCTGGAAGAACTCAAATCACTCTATAAAAAAAGACATCTGCACCCCTATGTTTATCGCAGCATTTTTCACAATAGCAAGAACATGGAACCAACTGTGCTGTCCATCAAAACAGGACTGGATAAAAAAATGTGGTACATATACACAATGGAATATTACACAATCACAAATAAGAACAAAATCACGAACTTCACAGCAACCTGGATGGAATTACAGTTTATAATACTGGGTGATCTTTCACTGAAACAAAGATCTGAGTATCACATGTTCTCTTTCATAAGTGGCACTTGAACAAATACTGCAATACTATAAGAAAAGGATTGACAGTAGTGGGAAACTGTGGCGTGGGGGAGTGGCACGTGGAGGTGAGACTGACTGTAGTCGATATCTGCCTGGGGAAGGTGGGACACTCCTAATCAACAAGGCTACCCGCACAATGAATATTTATATACCTAACCCTGAATGCACCCAACAATTTTAAAATAAAAATAAAAAACAATAAACAAACAAACAAACAAAACCCAGTGTTGATTCTTCCTTTTCAAGAACATGATATTTTTCCAGTTGTTTGTATCTTCTTGCATTTCTTTGAGCAATGTTTTGTAGTTCTCATTGTAATGGTCTTTCACAACTCTGGTTAGGAAGATTCTGAGGTACTTCATCATTTTTGTGGATATTGTAAATGGGATTATGCTTTGAATTTGGGTCTCTGCCTGCTTGTTGTTGATGTATAGGAATGCAACAGTCTTTTCACATTTATTTTGTACTCTGTGACATTGCCAAAGTCCTTTATCAGTGCAAGAGGGTTTTTGACAGATTCCCTTAGATTTTCAAGGTATGGAATCATATCAGCAGCAAAGAAGGATAACTTGAATTCCTCCTTTCCTATTGGATAGCCCTGATTTCCTTTTCTTGTCTAATTAGAAGACTTCCAACACAATGTTGAAAAAGAGGGATGAGGTGTGGGCAGCTTTATCTTGTTTCAGTTTTCAGGGGAAATGTTTCCAGTGTCTGTCTATTTAGCAATATGTTTTCTGTGGTTTTACTGTAATTGACACTTGCTATTTGAGGTATGTTCCTTCTAGACATAGGTGTTTGTGGTTTTTATCAAGAAGGGATGCTGGATTTTATCAAAAGCTTTTTCTCCATCTAATGATATAATTATCTGGTTCTTGTGTTTACATCTGTTGATGTGTTTAATTACATTTATGGTCTTGCGAATGTTGAACCAACTCTGCCTCCTGGGGATGAAGCCTACTTGGTATTGTGGATGATTTTTGAGGTGTGTTTTTGGATCTGATTTGCTCAAATCTTATTGAGGATTTTTGCATCCATGTTCATAAGGGTTATTGGCCTGTAGTTCTTTTTTGTTGAATCTTTACCTGGTTTGGGTGCCAGTGTGATGTTAGCTTCATAAAATGATTTGGGGAGAATCCCATCCTTCACAATTGCCTGGAATACTTTCAATAGGATTGTATTAGCTCCTCCTTGTATGTTTTATAGAATTCTGCTGGAAACCCATCTGTTTCAGACCTCTTTTTTTTGGTAGGTAGTTTTTGTATGACAGAGTCAATTTCCTTGGTTCTTATTGATCTTTTAGTGTCTCATGTCTTCTTGTTTAAACCTTTATAATGAGAACTATAAAACATTGCTCAATGAAATCCAAAAAGACACAAACAAATGGAAAAATTTTCCATGGTCATGGATAGGAAGAATCAACATTGTTAAAATATCCATCCTACCAAAGGCAATCTACAGATTAAACACAATCCTCATTAAATTACCAACATTGATGCAGATTTTTTAGGTCAGCCTGGGCTTCAAGAGTGTCAACTCAATGGGTCAACCAGGCAAGTATCAGAGAGAGTCATGGAGGGGGCTGGTAAGCCTAGCCCCATGAGTGTCAGCTCTAATGGGCTGGCAAGTCAAGCCCTGAGTGTTGTGATGGGGGGGTGGCAAGTCTAACCCCCAGGGTGTTGGCTCTAATGAGCTGGCAAGCCAAGTCCTGAGAGTGTTGATGGTTTGGTGGGCTGGCAAGTCTAGCCTCCTGGGTACCTCAGCTTTGGAGTCTTGCCTTCTTCTAGCAGCTCTCCTGGTTCAGTTGGCTCTGTTGGCTGGCAAGTTAGCCTCTGGGATACATGACTTTTTGACTCTGATGATCTTCTGCTACTTTTCAGGTTGCAGCTCTTCAGGGTCAAGGTCCTTGTCTCATGCCCAGGAAGAATGAGGGACATGGACAGCTGGAAGGTGAGAAAGCAAGATTTATTGAGGACAGAAAAGCTCCCAAAGTGGAAAGGGGCCCGAAAGGGTTGTCCATCTGGGGTCTAAAATCTGGTGCTTATATAGCCCAAAGTCCAAGTCGATTGGCTAGCACTAGCTGTGAGTTGTTGCTGTTCTAATTGGCTGCTTTTCAATCCCAGCAGTGAGGACTTTAGCTCTAGTTTGAGAGGCTTGCAGGGAGTTGTTTACCAATGCTGAGCCTGAAAGACTTGCCAGGAGTTCACTACATTGTTACCAGAGGACTCACCTGTTTGTTTGCCTAACATTTTTCTAGCTATCTCCTGTCTCAACATCATTCTTCTCAGACACGGAAATGAAAATACAGAAATTTCTGTGGAAACATAAATGATCACGAATAACTAAAACAATCCTTAGCAAAGGAAACAAGGCAGGAAGTATCACACTGCCAGACTTCAAACTTTACTACAAAGGTACAGTAATCAAAACAGCCTGGTATTGGTACAAGAACAGGCATATACACCAATGGAACAGGATAGAGATTCTAGAAGTAATGTCTCAATTTGTCAACCAACTCATCTTTGACAAACCCTCCAACAACAACCACTGGGGAGAAGAGGATTTATTTAGTAAATGGTGCTGGGAAAACTGGCTGATCACATGCAGAAGATTGAAACAGGACCCCTACATATCACTATATACAAAAATTAACTCTAAATGGATCAAAGATCTAAACATAAAACCTCAAACTATAAGAATCTTAGAAAATACAGGAGACACCCTTATGGAAATTGGAACTGGCAACCAGTTCCTATTCAGAACCCTAAATGCCTATAACTTAAGCAATGAGATAGACAAGTAGGACCTCATCAAACTAATGAGCTTCTGCAAAGGAAAAGAAATCATCAAGAGAGCAGGGAGACCACCCACAGAATTGGAAAATAATATTTGTCAACTGTATATCTGACAAAGGCCTGAAATCTAGGATCTATAGGTAGCTCAAATGCACCAAAAGGAAAAAAATCAAACAGTCCCATTAATAAGTGGGTAAAAGACATGAATAGATACTTCTCAAAAGAAGATATACAGGTAGCTAACAGACACACAAAAAAATGCTCAGCCTCACTCATCATCAGAGAAATGCAAGTCAAAACCACATTGAGTTACCACTTAACCCCAGTAAGGTTGGTCATCATTAATAAAACAAATAACAGATGCTAGTAAGGATGCAGAAAACAAGGAATGCCTCTACGCTGTCTGTGGGAATGCAAACTAGTGCCACCTCTTTGGAAGATAGTGTGGCGATTTCTGAGAGAACTAAAATTGACCTTCCATATGATCCAGCAATTCTCCTATTGGGAATATACCCAGAGGAACTCAAATTATTCTACAAAGACATGAATAGACACTTCTTAGAGTATACTCACAGAAACTCAAATCATTCTCCAAAAACATATCTGCACACGTTATGTTTGTTGCAGCTCTATTAACAATACCAAAAAGATGGAACCAACCATGTTGCCCATCAAAACTGGACTGGATAAAAAAAATGTGGTACATATACACAATGGAGTATTATGTAGCCTTAAAGAAGGACAAACACATGAACTTCGCAGCAACTTGGATGGATTTAGAGTCTATTATACTCAGTGATCTATCACAGAAACAAAGAACAGAATGCCATATGTTCTCACTCATAAACAGACCTTGAACAATTATAATACTATAAGAAAGGGATTGACAGTAGTGGGAAACTACTAGGGGAGGGGGGCACACCTCATTAACAATGGTACTGCATAATCAATGTTTGTATACCTAATCCTGAATTGTGCCCCACATCTTTATAATAAAAAAAGAAAGAAAACTCTTTAAAGGATCATACTATATCACTTCTTAAAATTTGAAACTATATAGTCAGCATACAAATCTTTTTGATGTCTCAAATGTAATTTTTAAAATAGATTTTTCAAGTAAAATTACATATAAATTCCATATATTGCAGTTGGCTAATATGTTTCTTATTCAATATATTTATAGTTGTTTTATCTTTTTTATTGTTTTTAAATTTTCACTTGCTGTTTGCTGAACATGTCACTTTTTAATTTGATACATAGTATTTGCATAATTATGTGATAGCATTTTTTTGTATGCATATATTATGTGATGACCAAATTACAGTATTTAGGGTATCCATCAACCTAAGTATTTATTGTTTCTATGTGTTGGGAGCATTTCAAGTCCTCTCTTCCACCAATTGAAATATATTCTGCATTGTTGTTACCTATAGTCACACTATACTGCTATCTTACATTAGAATTTAGTTATTTTAGCTAACTGTATATTTCTACTCATTAACAAACTTCAAGACAATAGATCTTAAGTGTTCATAACAACAAAAAGACAACTTTTGAGATTATGAATATAATTATTAACTTGATTGTGTTCATCATTTCATAATGTATAAGCATATCAAAAATCATGTTGTATATCTTAAGTATATACAGTTTTTGTCAATTATACCTTCATAAAGCTGCAGAAATACTTTGAGAAGTTTCCACTATTCTGTAATTATTGACACTGACTTGATGCCCATCATTTATTTGCATATCTTTACCCTCACTATTTAGAAACAGCTGTGCAGTAAACTACATTTTGCTTCAAATAAATAGAGTGCATTATTCTTCACAGAAATACATTCAGATATTTAATTTTACTTATTTATTTATCCATGTATTTTATTTTTTTGATCCATGTATTGTATATACCTTACATGTTTATAAGTCACATTGTTGATATATTTCCTTGTCATGGTTTTTATTTTCATTCATATATCTATAAAATGAAAAAATTGATTGTGTATATTTTGCTTCCTTTTTTTTTTTTTTTTTTTTTTTTTTTAGCTGGAGTCTCACTCCGTGGCCCAGACTGGAGTGCAGTGGCAGCTCCCGGCCACCGCAGCCTCGACCTGCTGGGCTCGGGTGATCCTTCCGCCTCAGCCTTCCAAGTAGCTGGAACTCCAGGTGTGCGCTACCATGCCCGGCTAATTTTTTGATTTATTGTAGAGATGAGGTCTCGCCAAGTTGCCCAGGCGGGTCTCGAACCCGCGGGCTCAGGCAATCCACTCACCTCAGCATCCCAAGGCGTGGGATTACAGGCTGAGCCACCGAGCCCGGCTTATTTTGCTTCCTTACAAGTCAGTTTTCCCTATAAACATCATTATTAAAACATTTAAGTCCTATAACACTACATGAAATTT
>CAUYQG010245644.1:0-38238 GCA_963574415.1 Tarsius wallacei
TTGTGGGCAAGTACCCCTTTCAAGCAGCAGAAGCAAGAGATAAAAATTATTTCATTTAAAACAAAATAAATGTCCTTTGCATCACTTGAGATTTCACTAATGAAAATGAGATTGTGCCCTTTGTTCATGAATAGCAACTATCCATCATACTATAAATCACAGAGATTTTATTTTATGAATTAAACATGAGGTTTATCTTTCATGACTGAGTGATTTTGCGGGGTGAAAATGGGAAGATCCCAATTCCATATTGTTCTGAGATCTCTATCAACTGGCATAAGATCATCACATACTTTACCTTATGCAAAGATCAAATTTCAGCCACCAGGATGATAAGGTGTTCCCTGACCTCCCAGTGCCATGTGCTCGGTCCCTTGTCTGAATCCCCTGGTTTATGTCATCCCTATGATTCCCTTGGGCCCTTGGGCATTCTCTTGTACTGCTAACTACCTTTTAAAATAAAGTTATATCTCTTAAGGGATTTGAAGGCAGAGAGCAAGTCTACTAATTTTTCAAATAAATGGTGACCATACAATAGGAATCAGGCCAGAGTGTTTCAGTTTTTTCCTTGTTCGATTTCCTTGATAACTTTGGCAAGCCATAGAAATCCACAGTCCTTTCTGATAGCTTGAACTGTGTTTCCTAAGAATGAAATAACGGAAAGATGTCTGTGCTTGAAAAGACCAAATGGAGGTATCTTTATAAAACTGCAGCAGAATGAAGAGAGCCTGAGTTTTTGTCATTCAGATGTGTGATCTTTCATGAGATTAGGAGATGAAATAGCTCTGTAACTGGGGAGAGAAGGAAATTAAAGTCAGGGAAGGGGAGAAGGGGAAATGAAACACGAGTCCCCTGAGATCGGGTCCCAACCTAAGCATCCAGGATGAGGGATAAGCTGGGACGACAGTAGAAAGGGCAAGCCTGGACCAAAAGGTGGGTCTCACCCAGGGCAAACCCCCACTTCCCAGAGTCGCTAAAACTAAATCCAACTAAAATTGTTTATTTGTTTTAATTAAGGTAAGCAAGGAGGATAGTTTTCAAAAAGAAATTTTGATTCACATCATTATCTAACTATGAGCTCACTAGCCGGTTAGAATAGAACTGTCCTCAACGTTTCAGGGAAAGATTTTAAGGGCCACAGAGTACCCACAAAGCTCTACCACTGACACCCACAACTGTGGTTTAAAGTGTGATAATGGATCCCAAATGACAATGTACAAATATAATTTCTTACCCCAATGTTCTTTTATAATTCTGTCTTGGAGGATGGGGAGTAATATAAAAACATGGCAGTTTGCAAAGACAAACATAATTTTGTTCCTTGTAATTACGGCAGCCAGTCTTGGTATATCCACAGCAGTGGAATTTTCATCACTCAAAAGAAGCTGTGCTTTTCTCGATAATATTCAGGACAGATGGAATTAGATTGCTGATTCCATGTCTTTTTGGATAGTGTGCACCTCACACTAAAGTAGTTAGATCTGACTCCAAGATGGAATGGGAGCAAAAGTTTACTTGAGAAAATCCTAGTTTTATTGTGGTTAGTTTTCTAACTTTAACCACCTTTTTTAAAAAGTTGACTTTCACTATTGTCTAGCAGTGAACAATTGACCTTTCCTTTAGAAAACTAGAATTAAAAATATTTATGGTTTGCAGTTATGCATTCACTTCTGTGGCAAAATGTTGCCAATGGGTGTTTTTCTCCTCTTTTTCAAAAGATGATTACATGTTCACAATTTACAAGGTATTGTACACATTTCAGCAGGAAATTGTAAGCCTTTATCTTTTGACAGCAAGAAGGAATTACTGCCCTTTTTAAAATAGCCTCCCTATTTTGTCCAAATAAATGATTCATGCTGGAGACTTCATGATGTCTTTTGTTGGTTTCTGTGAATTTCGACACAGGCAGTCAAAAGAGAAGAGAAGTTACGCATTTCTGAAAATTTTAGAAAATTATAGGTTTTATATAAGAAGGAGGATGCATTCAAATATCTTTAGTCCCTGGCGTCTTCTTCTCCTATGCTTTATTAATGCAAAGCTTAAAGCAAAGGAAAGAAAATAAATGAGAGGATAGGAAACGAATATTTTCTTTCTCTCTTCTGTGACTGCTCAGTGCCCAGTCAGTTTCCTTATCCTCATAGGAATAAAAGAAAGTAAGGGTTGTTGGTCGCTATGTTGATCAACACCTACCACCAATTTCAGAAAACTCCTTCTTTTTGAAAAATAACTACATGCTTTTGCTACTGTTTGCTTACATCAGAAGTTTCTGAGCATTTTAATTTAAATAACCGATTAATAAATTGATGCAGTAACAGTACTTTGGTGCCATTTCACTTATAGTTAGCTTAGAATCATGGCTCTAGTGGAAATACGTAATTGGTAGGTGACTTAAATGTCTTCTAATCTTAATAAGGTTATGCTATAGCACAGAACAAATTCCTTTGGCCCTCAGCTAATCTGCTTGTAAGTAGTAGCCAAGAGTCTGAAATTGTTTTATTAAGGAAGAATCCTGGTACATGGCTTCCATATTTTGTTTGCCTGGAACTCCAGGGTTTCTCAATCTCAGAGATATTGAATTCTGGGGATCAATAATGTTTGTCATGGAAAACTGTCCTGTGCATTGTAAGATGTTTAGCTGTATTCCTGGCTTCCACATAAAAGATGCCAATAGCATCTTCCCTCTCCCCATTTCTTTTGTAACAAGTGTTTTCAGATATTGCCAAATGTCCCTCCCTGAGGAACAAAGTTATTCCTGACTGGGAACCACTGCCCTGTCCCATGTCTATATTTCAATTTATTTGAAATTCTTCAGGAGTGATTACACAGTTATCCACCATGTCTACCATGGTATCTGAAGAATAGAGGAAGTTGTGAAACTATGGAGATATATATATAGATATAGGTATAGATATAGATATATATATCCTTTTTTGTCTAATCTGAACATATTCATTGCTAAGTCACTGTGCATTTAACACACACATACATATGTGCACTTGTGCCTCTAGGTTTTGATTTCTTAAAGTGTGTTCTATATTAGTTACAGTAAACAGAGTGATTTGGAGATATATCACCAGATATCTAGGCCACCTTTGTATTTTCAGAAATATAGACCATAACTCCACAACTTACATAGCTTGGATGCCATAGCAATTAGCTGCAGGATTTAGACCGAATTTGATTTAAGGTTACCTCTACTATTTTGCTGCTTGTGGCTTGTCAGAGCCCTATCTGTAAAACCAAAACAACAAAAGTGTCATAAGAATAACAATAATCTAATCAGGTAGTTGAGAAGACACACAGAATAAAAAACCTGTGTGGACATATATAGCACAGTGACTGGCACCTCGTCTGTATTAAAACAACAACAAGATTCATTGCTTGCAACCCCTGAAACAGTAAGAGTAGCTCATGTATAACTGGAAAAATTGTACCAAAAGAAGGTATGATATTCACACTCCTCAAACCTCTTCACCACCCTTATGTACCGGAGTCTTCGGATAGTAATGGAAAAAAGATGGAAGCTCTTTAACTTCAAAAGACTTGTGACTAACTTCCAGGTCTCGTTCTTATTTGTGTAAAAATTCTAAAAATCATTAACACCTGAGAATCTCCACGCTTTTAAAAAGGAAAATAGTAAATAAAAGTACTCATACATCATGATAAAAATGCCTCATTTTGTTTTTTTAATGATTAAGAAATCATCCAGAGAGACAAACACACAGAAGAATTTGTCTCCACCTGTTATCCCGTGCCTAAGAATGCCAAGTAATTTAGAAGGGTTGTAAGCCCTCAGAGGACCATGGAGAACATGGTGAGGCCGGTAATCAAAATACAGACTCTGTGAGTGACTCAGAATCTTCCAGGGTCAAAACAAAGCTGCTAAATGGGTCAGCCCTGCAGGAAAAGGGCAAGATAATGGTTCCTTTCTCAGTATGATTGGCAGCAGCCTTCAAGCGTGAGCGGCTGGATCAGGTCCCTGCCTCTCTGCTGGTCGACACAGCCAAGCTGCTGAATCCTAATTTCTATTCTAACGGTCACCTCCCTGCAACTCTGTAAAAGGCAGTTCTCTACCTGCACCTGCCACTTTCTCCTTTCTGGCTTTCTGGACCTGCAGAGGAATCGTTCCCTTCAGAATAAAAAGGCAAAGAAGTTTAGCAAATGCTCAGAAGGATACGAGCAGAGAGGATGCTTTCTCAGTCCGGTTTTAAGCATAGTATAAAATGAGGTGCTGAGACTTTCAGGGATCCGTGACCTCTTGGACATAGCACATCACTGCTTGTCTTTTTATGATGGCTTTGATGTCTCTGATAGGATGGGAGCAATGTCATAAGCACTGTTTTTGGCATCCATCCAACTCTCGTTCAGCTTATAGCACATATCTGCTGTGATCCCCTGCCCAGAGACCCAAACATGACGCCGTGTGTTTTGGCTGTTTTGTTGTTGTTTTTCTGTAACCTATAGTAAGAATGAACAATACTTTCCTGATGATCAATTCCAACATGAAACTGATCACAAGGGTTTTTTTTAATAGTTATTTTTAAGAACAAGCAGCTATCAGAGAATCTTTAAAACGTATGTAAAATATAAGGAATAATGAATGATTCTACAAAAACTCATGTATCTACTACCCAGTACCCAAAGGCCATGTTTCTGGGCCCGTTCCTATCCCTCCCCATCACAGATAATTGCTATTCTAAATTTTATGATCTTTTTTCTTTCATTTTTGAGGTGATGCTCCATATATCTGGATGACATTTGAATTTTTTGCAATGTTTTTCAATGTATATTATAATCTTTTCTAGAACTTTTTCTAGTTCAATATGATGTTCCTGAAATACACGAATAGTGCTGCAATTCATTGCTTTCCCGTCTACATAGCATTCCATTCTGCTCTTAAAAGCTAGGTGGCATTTCCAACTCTTGTTACTACAGATTACACTTACGAGCATTCTTGTCAGTGACACTGGTGAGAATTTTCTAGGGTAGGAACTAGGGGTGACAGTGCTGGGTCCTAGGTAAGTGTACACACAGTATTTCCAGGGAACACCAAATGCCCTTCTCAAATAGTGCTATTATTTTTCACTCCCAACCACTGTGACAATTGCTGCTTTATATATTTGCCAGCA
The DNA here is from genome assembly GCA_963574415.1 of Tarsius wallacei. NCBI lineage: Eukaryota > Metazoa > Chordata > Mammalia > Primates > Tarsiidae > Tarsius > Tarsius wallacei. Next base: position 5,130 of record CAUYQG010245644.1, read on the forward strand.
ATTCATTTCATCTGGCTTTTTATTTAATGCGCGAAGATGCTGAAATGAATGGCATCTTATTGTGGTTATGGATTAGGATTCTGTGATTACCCATGAGTGGACATTATTTTTTTAAGGTTGCTGACTATTTGATTTTTTTTAATCTGCGAAAGACCTATTTTATATCTTTGCTTATTTTTCTACTTGGAGTTTCTTTCATATTCAGTTGTAGATCTCTTTATTTATTTTGTAAAACATTCTCTTTGAGAATAACATCTGCTCCATGTCCCAGTTTTTGACTCCTTCTTTTCATTCTGTTTTGCTAAATAAATTATCTGAAAGAATGTATTTATTTTCTCCATTATGGTTTGTGCTCTGTGTGTCTATGTATGTTCTGCTAAGACATACTTGCCTGCCCAGGGTCAGCAGGTATTTTCTAATATAGCCCTCTAAACTTTTTGAAGTATTGCTTTTTAAATGTCAGTCGTTAATCTACGTGGAATTGGTTTTGTGTATAGTGAAAGATAGTGGTAGAATATCATTATTTCCATGTGAATAACCAATTTTCCTAGTAAATTCTATTGAAAAATCTAATATTTCCCACCAGAAAAATACCAGGTCAGTCATAATAAACCAAGCTTTCTTATATGCATGTGTCAGTTTCTGGTGTCTCTATTCTATTCCATGGGTCAACGTTTTCTTCTTTTTCTTTCTCTCACTCTCTTTTTTATTTCCATGAGTCAATTTTTGTATTCTCTTACTGATATAACACATTCTTACTGACTGTTTTTAAATAATAGTTGCTGATCTCAGCACAATTTTTTTTTTTGAGTTGGAGTCTCACTCTATCGCCCAGGCTGGAGTGCCGTGGCACACGGCCACTCCAGCATTGACCTGCTGGGCTCTGGCGGTCCTTCCGCCTCGGCCTTCCAAGTATCCGGAAATACAGGTGCGCACTACCATTCCCCACTATACAATTTTTTAAAAAAAATTTATGGGGAGTGTTGGTCATTCTTGGTTATTTGCTCCTCTATAAGTATTTCAGGCTTAACCCAGCAGATTTCATAAGAAGAAACAGCAATACAAGTGAAATACATCAACTAGCTTTTTCTGTGTAATTAACCACTGCAAACCGTTGACTCCTAAGAAGCATTTATTTAGCTCATAATCTGTGGTTTGCCAACTTGGGCTACAGTCGGTTAAATGGTCCTTCTTGTCTGAACCAGGATAGGCTGTGGTTAGATAATTAAGTTATGATGTAGATATTGCTATCAAAGCAAGGTTAAATCTGTTTTAGACATCTATTACTTCCCCAAAATTACCTTAAAACTTAGGGGCTTAATAGATTAGTGAGAATTTACTTTCTCACACACTATGGGCAGAAATTAGGTGATGACTTTGGTGGTTCTGGTTGAGTACTCTCAATGAGGTTGCAGTCAAGATGTTGCCAAGGTGCAATCATCTGGATGGCTTGACAGTAGCTGGTAGGTCCACTTCTGCTGTGGCTCACTTGCATGGCTGGCAAGGTTGTACTGGCTGTCGTCCACTGACCTGAGTTCTGCATTGCATGCATCTTTCCAAAGGACTAAATGATTCTTTTCATCGTAGGGCATCTGGCTTATCCCAAAGCAATTAATCCAAGAAAGAGCAAGAGACACTTTGCTGTCTCTTGTGAGTGACTCATGAGCTTACGCTCTGTTACTGCCACGATATCCTGTTGGTGACACAGTTCAGTTCTATACAGGTGGTGATCGAAGAAGGAAATAAACTCTAGATGGTGAGAATCATTGAGACCAACATAAATGACAATAATTCTACATTTTTTTCAGCAAACGATTTTGGATTTGAAGATACAGCTATAAAGACATATCTGTATTAGGGATTAGGAGAAACCAGAAAACTAGTTTTTATTTCCAAATGTCTTACTCAAACGGTCATTTTAAAATAGACTTTATTATAGAGTTACTTATCTGTAAGGAATTCTTGGCATGTTGTATATTTCAATCTTCATATCTATCCTTTCATCATATTAATAGTTTCATTTTAAAGCCAAAGAAACAAATTCAGACTGCTCATGCAACTTATTCAAATTCATACAGCTACAAAGTGGCATAATGGGCTTCGAGCTCGGCATGTTAGGTTTCAGATCTCTTGCACTTTCGAGATGACAAACTGTCTGGTGAATACATCTAAGAGGAGTTTGTTGACATTCCCAGATGGAATTACTGGGAATATCTCTCTAGGTGCAAATTTTGTAAAGGGTGTGCTTACTTGTTCTGCCCAAATTTCAAATAAATAGCAGAACTTCAAATATCTTTTAGACTCAGCCTTCCCTCAATACCAGAAGAAATTAGGTTAGATCAGAAATTTAAAAGAAATAGCAAAAGATCCATTGAAATAAATATAACTTCAGGACTGAATGCTTTTTTTACTTGTTTACCAATCATATTTAAAATACATAAATATTTGCAAATATATGATTCTAGTCTAGAATGTTTATGGTCAAACTAGAATCTCTTTATTAAGGTTGTTTTGGGTGGTCATGACATGCTGTCTTGGTCTTGTGCTTATTCTTCCTTCTTTATGATTTTGTTTATATTTTTCACATGGTCTTGGCAAACGTTTATATAAGATTAATATATTAATTATATGAGTGAGGTAATACTAATAAAATGAAACATTTATTTGTCTTTTGTGAATTTTTCTAGAAACCGTTTTTTGTTTGTTTGTTTGTTTTTAGTGAAAATTGCATTTCTGCTGCCATGAAAAGTGTTCAGAGTAGATTCTGAGTTTAACAGAAAAATAATATATTCTGGGCTAAGTGGTAATGAAAAGAACCATCGGTTATTCCAAACTTTGTTTTCTTTGTGATTGTTTCTTATTCTTGTCTTCAAAAGTACCTTTGGCTATGAAAGTTGGAATTTAATACTTTCAAATATATTCTGTAGCAGCAGGTTTAACTTGAAGCTCTTGAAATCTCCCTACACATGGGCTCTATTATGTGTCATGTATGGGGTCCTAGGAGAATCCAGTAAGTGAAAAATCAAAACATTTTAAGTCAAAAATCAAAAAAGGTGTCTGAACCAAAATAAAAATACAATATAACAAAATAATAATAATAATAATGTTAGCAACTGAAGAAATATTTACAGTGGTTTGAGACACATGTCTTTTCAAGAGATGCCTATTAAATAAAGCAAGACAAATGTGCAACATTTGTCAATGATATTGTGGGTAAACCTTAATTAACGCAGTAACTTCATCAAAACTCCTTAGAAATTCCTTTGTAATCTTAAGTGACAAAAATGTATCCTTCCCTTTAGGCCTCCTGAGTTATTAGATGTAGTTATTTTGTACATTTATCACATTACTCTGCAAGGAAGTTTGCATTTTAGTTAAGAGTTTAACTTTTATTGCAAATGTTAATGCAACATTAAAATTCAGCATTTAAGTTCCCAGGAGCAAGGAGATGCAAAGGGCAAGCCTCTCCTGATGTGATTAATTTGTTATTCTATCTTGGGCTTCTCATTAGGGCATGCGTTTATGTTTCCAACTTATAAATTAAAAAACATTAAGCCCAGTTCTTTCTTTCATGATTTTACGCACAAGGGAAAACACTCTGAGTTTCTATTCATGGTACAAAGTATTTTTCTAACTCTGCTTCCACAAATTATCTTTCTTTCCTATTCATGGATTCCCCTGATTCTCTCTTCAAGTCGTATCTATGGACTATCAACCAAACTAATCCAAAGTAAAAAGTCTACAAAATAGACACTTTTATGTCCACAAGATAACATGTAAATGCAGTATTATGTTTTGCAAAACAGTTTACATGTTCATCATCAATGTTAATATAGGCCAGGTGTGGTGGTTCATGGCTGTACTCTCAGTCCATTGGGCGGCCAAAGCAGGAGAATTGCTTGAGCCCAGGAGTTCAGTGCCAACCTGGGCAACATAGCAAGACTCTATATCTTCAAAAAGTAAAAAAAAAAAAAAAAAATTAGCCAGCTGTGGCATCACGCCCCTGTAGTCTCAACTACTTCAGAGGCTGAGACGGGAGGATGCCCTTAGCCCAGGAGGTCGAGGCTGTGGTGAGTTATGATCATGCAGCCTGGGTGACAGAGTGAGACCTCAAGTGAAAAACAAAAAAGTAAAAAAAAAAATACTAATATTACTACCTCTATAAAATCGTCTCTTTATCATAGCCTGAATTATTTCCAGTAACTAATTTATACTTTTTAAAATGCTTCATCGTACTAAAATGTGATCAGTAACTGTGGAAGATAAGAAAACCTAATTTTTGAGTATGAGTAAACCAAGATTAAAGACACAAACTTGGATGTTAAACAACTTCAAGGTTTAAACTTGAAATCAACTGAAGAGTTAGCTGTGAGACTTTAAGCAAGTCACTTTATCTTTGCTTTCTTTTCAGTAAATTGGAATTACTGTGGAATCTACCACACTGAATTCCAATGAGGATTAAATTATGTAATGGGGGCACGTATAAAGACATGTAATTGTTTCTAAATATATAATTAACTTTTACGTTCGTATTTTAAATTTCTGTGACGTTGACTATTTCTACCACAATTTTAGAATTATTTATTTTTGTTTATTTGTTTGGTTTCTTTACACAATGTTGTGATGCCAGTGTTGGGTGTTCTCACATAACAGTAGCAGACCAAAATCTGCAGTCATCTCTTAACTTTGCAGTAAATGTTAGAGGAGGATCTTGCAGTCATATGTTATTCCATCTGGGGTTCGCTAATCATTTTTTTCAGAAGGCCTGTCTTGTGTAATTTGGAATATTTAGCAGGATCCTTGACCTCTACCCACTAGATACCAGAGCACCTTCCTGCCATGTGACAACCAAAAATGTCTCCAGGCATTGTTCAACACTCCCTGGGGTACACAAATTTCCCTATTCAAAGCTACTAAGTTAGATTCTTCCTTTCTAATTATATCACTTCTCTATTCCTTAAATTCTATCCAGACTATAAGCCTGAACGTTTTCTGAAACTATAAAATCCTAGATGTGATATGGGATACTCGGACCAGAACTCACTAATATACAAATCACTCCAACTTAACACTTTTCCAACATGGATTTAAAAAAAAAAAATATTTCCACCCACGTATGCATGGGTGAGGCCCAAAGATAATGAGTTCAATGTTAAGTGACTTTCGCAGGAAGGATCCCAAAATGGAAATGCCTAACAGGCCACCATAGATGTGGAGGAACAACTAGGAAACAGAACAAGAAGATGTGGGTTGGTAGATAATCTTGATTTTGCTACGAGTTGAAGGTGTCAGCGTGGATAGGGTGACTGCAGAAAACTATGCAATTAGAATAAAGCAGAACACAGAGGTCTCTGCTGAAGAGAAACCCACAGTTAGATGTTGCAGAAGGAAATTGCATCAATAAGGAGACAAAGAAGACGTTAGAGTGGAACAAGAGTAATAGATGAAACATGGCATTGCATTTTGTGGCATTGAAATAACAGTGGTTGTGATTATAATAATAATGATAACACACATGGACCTCTTATTGTGTGGCAGACACTGGAATAGGAGTGTTTACATTTATCAATTCGTGTGCTCATCATAGCATCTCCACAGATAAATGGATTCTATTTTATAGACAAGAGAACTGTATCTAAAACCATGTGTCTTTCTCTCTGTCTCTATCTTTTCCATGCAGCCGAGAGATAAGTGGTAAGGTACACAAAATCTAGAGCCTGACTTCCTGCTTCAAACCTTGGCTCTGTGACCTACTGGCTGTGTTGTCTTGGAGAAGTTACTTAACCACTTTGTGCTTCAGTTTCTTCACCTGTTGAACAAGGATAATGGTGGCAATAAATGACTTAGGACGTGCAAAGTACTTGTCATATAGTATAAAATGTGTAATCTATTATATATAGGTTATGTTAAAAAATTTTCCCTTTTATTAAATGGCTTGAACTCTTGAAAGACTTTTTCAATTCCTTGTGGAATATTGCAAGATAGCAAGAAGACAAATATAGAAATAAAATTAAAAAGCAAACAAGAAAAAACTCATGAGAAGTATGTAGTTTCCCATTTGGGAAGGAGGGTCATACCTCATCAACAAGGGTGACTGTCTAATCAATGTTTGTATACCTAACCCCGAATTGTACCCCATATCTTTATAATAAAAAATAAGAATAAAAAAGAAAACAATTCTCAAGAAAGCAAAAATAAATAAATTAAAAAAAAAGAAGTATGTAGTGATTAGATGACCATTAATGAATGTTAGGTATGCAAGTTTAATAAACGGTGTCTGCATAATGTAGATTAAGGTTAAAAACATACAGCTCGAACAATATCTGAGTGTCCTTGATGGTTTATCTACAATGAAAGTTGCTAAGTAATCAGGATTCGAGGTGGTTGTTTGCAAACTGTATTTTTAGAAAGAAGGGTGAAAATAAGCAGAATGATATTTTTAAAAGACAGTAACTTATTACAACATACTTTAGATGCACACTGCCTATTAGACATTGTGTTAGACTATATCTTTTGTTCTAAAACTGAATCAGATGTATTTCCTCCGTCAAGGAGTTTAAGATATGTTGAGAATAATCAAATTTGTGTGAGCTGAGAATTTTCAGAATGAAGAAAAATAATATTCATGCAAAGAAAGTTCACTGAGAATATGGAAGATAGTATTGATAATATAAATTTTATAAGTAGAAAATATCTTAAAAAAGAAATATTAATTGCTGGTGATAAAAAGGCAATGCTCTACTGAGCAAAATATCTGAACAGGCAGATAACAAAAGGAAAACACAAAAGCAACAAACAAATCTGGAATATTAATACAAAAAATATGTCTGACCTCACTAGTAATCAAATAAGTACAAATTAAATTAGCAAGAAGATTTTATTTTCATCAATCAGCTTGGTCAAGACAAAATTGTGTTGATGAGGAGATGGGTAAATGGGTAAATTACCTTAATTTTTGCGCAAATAATTTTTAAATAATTTGCATAATTAAAAACAAACACTGGCAATTATTATAAAAAGTAATAAAATAAGAAAGGAGAAAATGGGAAGATGAAAACAAGAAGCAAAGAAGGAAGGTAGGCACACCGAATTCAGAAGTTAGGAAGAATTTTTAAAGTTTGATAAGAGAGATCATTTTTCATGTAATCTTGAGAATGATTATTTAATTGAATTTATTGATTTACTGGAAACTAATCAATGAACTCTATTGTTATGGTATTAGATAGAATCATCCACAGTCTGTGTGATGCTACTTTTTTTGTCTTGATACCTTTGTTTAATAAAGAAAACAAAGCAGTAAAAAGACATATATAGACGACGAGGGAACCAAAAACCATGAAATAAATAAGTTTATTTATTTATTTATTTATTTATTTAATTTTTTATGAGTAGGAGTCTCACTCTGTCACCCAGACTGGAGGGTAGTGGCATGCTCCCAGTCACTGCAGTCTCGATCTTCTGGGCTCAGTTGATCCTTCCACCTTAGCCTTCTAGGTAGCTGGAACTACAGGCACGTGCCACCAAGCCCGGCTAATTTTTTGATTTATTGTAGAGATGAGGTCTCACCAAGTTGCCTGGGGGCTCAGGCAATCCTTTCACCTTGGCCTCCCAAAGTGCTGGGATTATAGGCGTGAGTCACCATACCCAGCCTTGTAATTTATTTATAAAAAATTGTGTACTTATTCTTACCTGTTTAACTTCATTCACCTTTAAAGTACTCTCTGTTTGATGCAATACACCTATCAAGAAGTTTTCCCACAGCTTAAAATAGTTTTCAAACTCATCAGTTTTGACACTTTTTAGTGGTTGTGCCATTTGTTTTTTGTTTGTTCTTTTTACCTCTTTCACATAGGCAAAATGTTTACCTTTGAGGATGTTTCTTCATTCAGGGAAACAAAATCTCTATGAATGAGACTGGGTGAATAGGGAGGGTTGGGCATAGGGGTCATGCTATTTTTGGTCAAACTTGCTGAGCACTCAGTGTGGTATATGCTGGTGTGCTCCTAAGTCACCCATCATGAAATGGGCAAACACACTGAAAGAATTTCTCCCCACCAAAACAAACAAACAAAAAAATTTCCCTGAAGCTGAATGCAGCCTCAGACAACACTAGCTGTGCACTGATGCTGATGGATTCCTAGAACAATTGCCTATCTGAGAAGACTCTCCTGTAAGAGACCTGTCCCCCCCAAAATAATTTCAGGTTTTTTGGGATTTCTCCTTATATACTGACAGTCACTCTCAGCAGCTTCCAAAATTCCCAGCTACATAGTATCTTCCTTTCTGTGATCCTTTTTAAATGATAGTTGCATGTTTTGCAAAACAGATGTGGCATAACTTTATAATTTTAGATAGGAATATTGAAATAGAATACATTTTTGTAAAGACTTGGGTGTGTTATTTTCACCAACTATTTCAACAGTGCCTATTATATAGTAATCTTGTCTAGCAGTCTTTAAAATTTTCTTATTTTTAAGGGTAGAATAGTTACCTCAGAAACTCAAATCATTGAGTACATGCTTTTGAGAAGAGATGAACTAGAAAAAAATTATCTTATTTAAAAGGAAAATGCCTTTTAAAATTTCAGTTTGATTCATCTAAATAATAAATGATTAAATGAAGTGACTCTTTTAAACTGGCTTTGCAATACTGGATCATTTTAGACTGAGGAATTTTTCCTCTTGAATACACTAATTCCACGTTTCCAGGAGAATGAACTTTCTCGAAAAGAACAACAAAATATTTATGTTCATACATACATAAAAGACATATTTCTATGATAACTCTAAAAACACATTCCAAAATGCATTGTCTTCATCTTATGGTAATGCCTACATGTTTGTGACCACATAAGTACAGTCTCTTCAGATTTTCAGGAAAAATGACAACATGAATTATTTTCTCGGTTTCTTCCGCCTTCATTGGGTAGGCTGCAAATATTCTTTATTGCATATTTTTCATGTTGCCAAACATTAACATCTATTGAGAAAATAAAAAAGGTAGTACATCCTTGAATCTCTTTTGAGCTTTTCTTTTACGTGGTGTGTCACATTAATGCTGCCCTACAGGGAAATAATCAAAGAACTTTAATATAATACTGTGGTTCAGAAAGGAAACATGACAGCAGTGCATTACTGCAAATTGAATTTAATGAGCTTCTTAGCACTGGGAGAGTGACTCTTTGAAACAGAAGTTGTTCAATTGAGATCATTTTGATTATAATTAAATCTTTTACATTTACCACCGGGACAAGTTTAATCTTAATTAGACACTTTTATGGGGAGGTGAAGCCACATGATTTATATTTTCTTGATTACATAGCAAAAGATTCATCATGTAAAAGATAAAAAACAAGATGGTGACCCTTTCCAGGGAGAATGAAGATATGTTTTCTCGAATTTCTTTAAGGGAAATGAGCGGGACAGAGAAAAGTTGGCCCCTTGAGTTTGGCATGAACACAAGTATATATATATACATTGATGAATAAGCAAAAATATTTGTGTTATTTTCTATTCTGTGGCTTTTTCTGAAATACTAAAATCAGCCAGGCACAGTGGCCCGCGCCTGTAATTTCAACACATTGGGAGCTCAAGGCAAGCAGATCACTTGAGCACAGGAGTTTGAGTCCAGACTGGTCATCATAGTCCGAGCTTGTCTTTACAAAAAAAAAAAAATTAAAAAATTTTCCAGGCTTGGTGGCACGCACCTGTAATCCCAGCTACGAGGGAGGTTGAGGCAGGAGGATTGCTTGAGACCAGGATCGAGGCTGCAGTGAGCTGTGCTCATGTCACTGAACTCCAATCTGAGCAACAGAGTGAGACCTTGGCTTAAAAAAAGTGAAAAAAGAGACCCCTTAAAATACTGAAATCATATTTTGTGTAAAGAATTACCAAATGAAATGACAAAACTTTTTGTTAAAACAAATTCAGTACAGAGATCTTTGTTTGAGTAGAAAGTACACTGAATTGGATTCCCAAGAGAATGCTAGCACTCATTTTTCATTTGTTAGCTTTTTAATCTTGGGCAGGTAACTTAATATCCCCGGACTGCCTCTCATTCTCCCTGAAGTAGGACAAATATCTACCCCTTAGAGTTAGTGTGATAATTACATGAAATAATAATGTGAAATTAGATTGCAAACTTTAGATCGATATATAAATTTAATATATTAATATTAACACAAATATATCCTGATTGCATTGTTTCTGTGATTTATGCTACCGGGTGCTAAACTTTTACCTTTTTAAGCATTCTTATTTCACATACCATAGGCATGCACGGAGGTAAGTGATTATGATGATAAAAGAAAAAGAACTATAAAAACCAATATGTGTTTCTATAACTGATGCTTTCTCAACCATGAAATATCCAAAGACTGTCTCGTGTTTAAACAAAATGACATGACAAGAAAGTGAATGGCTCGAGGGATTTCTTGAGGATGAATCTGTGTGGCGTTAGACACAGCTGTAAGTTTTAGCTAAGTTCTCTTCAATCATCTAAGACATTCAATCACTTTTCAGAAATGGAAACATCCCAAAGCACCCCTCCCCTTAACTTCATGTGGAAATGGCTGTTCAAAGAATGACATGGAGAGCATCCAATGGGAAAGATTGGATAATGTTCTGGATTTTAGAGCCATTGTAATAAATTTTATTCTTCACTGTGAATCTGTGTTATGTAAATTTTCTTCTTTACTGTGAATCTGTGTTATGTAATTATCACACCAACTCTAAGGGGTAGATATTTGTCCTACTTTAGGGAGATTGAGAGGCGGTCCAGGGATATTAAGTTACCTGCCCAAGATTAAAAAGCTAACAAATGAAAAATGAGTGCTAGCATTCTCTTGGGAATCCAATTCAGTGTATTTCCACTCAAACAAAGATCTCTGTACTTTCTGACTAAATTATTAAGAATTCTATCTCTCTCTGAATATTTAATTTAGAGCTCTCTGTTTTCAGCCTTAAGTAACTCATCAGGATATCTCTCTAACAGTAGGTGTGCTGCGAATATCCTACAGACTAAAACGTTTGAATTCCGTACTAGCCTGTCGATCACACAAGTGATATTAACTCCGTCAATATTCCTGAGGGAAATCTTTATGTAAATAGCAACTCTGTGTGTGAGTGTTTCTTTGTTGAATCACTAGCATCTAGCACATAATTGCTGTTATTTTTTTAATAAACAAATTAATGAAGTGTTTATCGCTAAGATATTAAATTAGTACACTTGTAGAGTTTCATTATATTTCTATTTACCTAAAGTCAGAGGCAGCATAACATCGGAAAAAATGTGTCAGACTGGTCTGGATTCTATGTGATCTTGAACAGATCGCAGCACCTCTTAGTTTCCTCATTCTTATATTGAAAATGTTGGACACAATAAACTTTGAGTTCTCTTTCAATTTAAATGGTCTAAAAAAAAATAGAAATCTTCCTGAAAGAACTAATGAGAATACTTGTCTCTGCTGGGCTGAGGCAATCTTTGTTTAGCTATTTGGTGTGTTTTACCAGAGATGATTTGACATCAAGTTACGAATTCATTTCTAAGACACTTTGTAGGCGATGATGGCCATCAAGAGAATGAGGATAACTCACTATGTATTTCCTACAGATTTTTAATGTTAAGTAATTTTGCAAATACTTCAAAATTATTCCAAATTCAAATCTTTGTAATGAATGGAGTTAGGTCTCATAGGAAAGTTATGACTTTAGCTTCATTCTGTATGTTGAGTGCATATGTGGAGGGGATTGGGGAGAGGGTGAATGGTGGGGGACTTACCCACAAAAACCTGTCTTTGGTATTCTTTTATCCAATGTCCTTTTAGTTTTCCCAATTTCTTTCTCTTCCTTCTTTCCAGGAGCTCTCTCTTTCTCTCTTTTTTTTTTTCTCTTCTCTTATTTTCCTCCTCTTAAAATAAGGTATGGGTGGGGAGGAGAGATAGTATGTGAGGCGAGATTGGCCAGGATTTGAACAAGGGGAAGAATAAAAGGAAGAAATGTTCTTGGTTTTCTCCCTTCATCAGAATCGGAATCTTCTCCAAAAGCTAATTAGTAATATAGAGAGGATATAAAAATAAGTAATAAACATATGAAGAATGCTCAACCTCAGCGTCAATATGAAAAATGCGAATTATACTAATATGTCAATACTTTGTAATTGTCAAAAAGGCAAGGCTTTTAAAATAATAATGTTGGGGAAAGTAAGGCAAAAGGAGCATTCTCTTGTACTATACTGTACAACCATATGGAAAAGCAATTTTTAAATGTTTATTTGTTTTTATATTCATAAATATCTTTATTATAATTAGAATCACTGATATGGACAAAGTTATCTGTTCAACAGTATTTATTGCAATAAGTTTTTTATAATAGCAAGAAATGTAGAAATAATGAAGGTCAAAAATAAGAGACTGTCTAAATAGAATTGCATATGACAGATTATTACATAGTTATTATAATGGTATTCCTGAGAAATATTTAAAGGGAATATGCTAACTCTAAGTTACTGAAAAAGAAACAAACACTATTCAAGTGTGATCATAGGTGGTAAAATATATTCAGAAATCAGAGAATCAAATGAAATATGTAACAGCACTAATAGTCATCCCAAAGTATTCAGTTTTTCTCTGATTTTTAAAAATTCTTTGCCTCTATTACTACTCAAAATTTTCTATAAAAGGATATTTCTTTCATATGAAAGAAATAATTTACACCCAAAGAGTGCTTTATGACCAAATTGTGAAAAGCATTGCCCTCTACACAATTTCCTTTTGATCCTCAAAATCACCACTGTCCTTCCAACCCCTTTGCCCTTTGACTCTCACTTTACTCCCTGAGATTCAGTTCAACATTACTCTTTCCTCAGACCTTTGCTCAACCTGTCAGTCACTCTCTTAGATATTTTACTCACCTCTGCTCTGTCAAAGCATCTGACACACATATATTTATTGAATAAAGGAATGAAGTGCCCAATGAGTAAAAAATACATCATTTGTAAGGTATAAAATAACTACTATTTTCATCATGTGGTAGATGAGAATTTGAGACAGTTTCAGCTAAATTTTCAAAATGTCAGATTAATGACAATGAATTAAAACAGAAAGTTTTGGAGTCCAAACTTAGTGCTCTTTTTAATGTCAATTTTTGAGACCACGGATCCATGAAAATCAGTAAGAAGTTAGAGAATCATCAAGTGTCTTTATAGGTTTGGGGAAAATATTGGTTCTTAGAGTTGTTGCTCAATTCATATTGCTGTTAGGAATCATTCTCGATGTGTTTTTAGCAAAGGTAGATATTTGTTTCATTGCTTAGAATGCTTGTGGAAAAAGAACTAATTCAAAGAGGTGAATGAGTAACAACAAAAAAATACAGTGAGGTTGTGGTAGGCAGACTAAATCCCACTCTGCCACCCCCGATGTCTACTTTCTAATTCCTGGAATCTGTGAATAGATTATTTTACCTGAATAAAGATACTATGGGATTAAATCAAGGGTTTTTGAGAAGAAGGATTTTTTTCTGGACTATACAGATGAACCCAATGAAATCGCAGTGTCCTTACAAGCAAAAGAATGAGACAGGAAGGTCAGAGAAGGAGACATACGATGTCAGGGTCAGAGTGATGCAATTGCTTGCTTTGAAGATGGAAGAGAACCGTCGCCAAAAGATTTGGAAGGACCACTAAAAGCTAGAGAGACAAAGAAATGGATTCTCAGAAAAAGAGACACAGCCCCTGCTGTCCTCATGGCATTAGCCCCCATGAGACCCAATTCAGGCTTCTCACATTTAAAATCGCAAATAAATTTGTGATGTGCCAAGTCACTAACTTTGTGGTAATTTATTAGATTAACAACAGAAAAGTAGAGAAATATTCCTTTTTCACTCAGGCTCACTTTTTTTCTCCCTTTCCCTTTCCCTATACTCCACAAACGAGTGCTGGTGACACTTCTGTAATCAGAAGAGATAAGGTCTCCACCTTTGTGAAACTGGTCCTCTGGCAGAGGATGACAACCCACACATACAAGTAGACAAATATGTTAGAGTGATGAGTGCAAAAGCGACAATAAGATCAAATTAGGCTGCATGTAATTATTATATTATTAAATACGTGGTGCCAACATACACAAAATTCCCCCTTGGCATGGTGCCTCCCCCCCATGACCCTGGGCACCCGCAGAATGGAGTATGTCCTTGACAGAGTTCATTCAGCATGGTGCACCTGCCTCTTTGTTGTGTTACATTAGGGTTAGTACATGAGTCATTCAGGAGGACATGCATAACGTTTTGTTGCACAGTGTAGTTAGCACTCAGTATCTGCAAAATCGATATTTAAGAGAGAAGAATCACAAGGCAATAGCAGGTGGGAAAAAAGGGCAGGAACCACTGGGAAAAAAAATGGAAAAAAAAGAAGGAATAAGAGAAGGGGGCTAAGATGATGATAGAAGGAAAAAAAGGAAGACTAATATCTGAGCAGAGTGATGTGGATGAACTTGAACCTTCTTATACCCATAAACAAGCCAACCTACATTAATTTGTGCAGTGATGCTTATGAGGCCATTTTTCTGCGATGCAGTGCATAAGTGCAACATTATCTGTGTTTTACTGGCTGCTGGGACGATGCTGTCTCCTTAAAACAGACTGTCCCCATTAGCCTAAGACACCTTGCTGCCTCCTGGCACTTGGAACTTGAGTTCTGTAATGTTTCTGCACAGCCATGGGAGTCCATAAAAGAAATAACAACAGTGACAACACAACTCTTTGGCATTTCCAGGGTGATACATTATGAGTGCCTAAATACAAAAGCAGCATTCATTCGCGATTACCGCTAGCAAACAGGAACTCTGCTTCTCTGAATTATACTCATCGGTGGACTGTAATTGATGACTGCTCTCAAGTCATTTATTTCATAAAACTCAGTGAAAGAAAGTGATGAAAATGTGTCAGATGTTTCCCACACAGGGTAAGAATGAAAAAAGCTAGAAAAGAAGGCAGCCTCGATTTATATTCACTGCTCATTTTCTCCAGGGCTGTCCCAATCTTGGATGAAGACTGCTTATTTCATCTCAGCAGTGCCAGGCCTAATCGGTAAAGCGAATTTCCCTTATGTTCTGCTCGCCTCATTCTTGCTTTTTATTTCCTTTGATAAAGACCTATTGGTATTAAGGATTGCAGGGAGTTTATTTTACATTGCGATTCCGGTTCAATTACTTCCAGCTACCTCCGCACACCCCAGAAGAGAGCTTGCGAAGGTAACGGAGCTAGCATGCATTGCTTTCCATCTCCCAGGTAGCAAATGCAATTGTTTTGTTTTTCACAGTCTCGAAATGACTAGATATCAGCCGCTTACACTCCGCAGGGCAAATCAGGATGCAGCATAAAGTGTTTGGAATTGCCAGGTTGGCATTGATAGCAGGAACAGTAATAACAGTGTGTGTCTGGACACAATAGGGCTTTTGACAATGTCAACTGCTCACGCCCTGGTGGAGGATGGACTGTGTCATTGTGTCATTGCAACTCACCTTTAATTTTCCCTCCTCTTCCTTGACCTGGAGAATTTTCTTTCTTTTTTTTTTTTTTTTTTAAGATGAATTAACTCCTTGCCATGAACACACTGTGATTCAGTAGCTAGCTCTGCCACTGTATCTCTTGCTAGGTAACTCAGCCATCACTCCTTCCAATAAACTTTCTTCCCAAAGGGTTTTCTTGTTTCTCTGACTCATCTTTCTTCTAAGTCATTGTGGTAACTTCCTAAATGTATGCAGCTGCTGACGAACTTATGAGCTGTATATCCTTAAGGGTGGAAGAAAGGAGAAATGTAGGGGAAGTCTGTACATCATCATCTTCCTCATTCCACACCTGCAAACAACCTCCCCTCACCATACACGCAAACAGACACACACACACACACACACACTCACATATATTGCTTCATTTAGATCTATTCCACAACTGCTAAGAATTCCATTTCATCCAGTTGTCTTGAGTTGAATTTCCACTGCCTTTGAAAATTCAATGTCTGTTATTGCTAAAATTGTACAAATAGGATTCTAAGACTTTTTTAAACTTTTAAATTTTTTTATTTTAAAATTATGGGGTACAATTCAGGGTGAGGTCTACAAATATTCACTGTGCAGGTACCCTTGTTGATGAGGTGTGCCCCCTTTCCCCAGGCAGATTCCCACTATTGCCAATCCTACCTCCCTGCCACGCCATGCTGCCACAGTTTCCCGCTAGTGTCAATCCTTTTCATATAGTATTACAGTAGTTGTTTATGGTCCACTTATGAGTGAGAACATGTGATACTCAGTTCTTTGTTTCTTTGAAAGATTACGCAGTGTTACAGACTCTAAGTCCATCAAAGTTGCTGCAGAGTTCAAAATTTTTTCCTTCTTTCTGACTGCATAATATTCCATGGTGTTTATGTACCACATTTTTTTAATCCAGTACTCTTTTGATCGGAGGCAAGGTTGGTTCCATGTTCTTGCTAATGTGAACAATGCTGTAGATTCTAATACTTCTACATGGCTGTCTACTTTTTTAGCATTATCTCTTTCCACATCTTGTTTGCAATCCAAATCTTGTTGACGAGTTTAGCCAGCCATCTAGATTTTATTTTATTTATACCCCACTTCTTTATAAAACCTATGTGGAATGGCAGACTAGCTTTTCCAATGCCACACAACCAAATTATCTAATCAATTAACTGAGTTTTTAATGTATGTAATTATGTAGGTGTGTGTGTATTATACATATCCACAGTCATGACATCTTGCATAAAAATCTGCTGCAAGATATCCCAGAGATGGTTCATTGGCTCCAATATTACGGATGACTTCCAATTTCATTTTCTGAATTAATCTCACAGTTTTGCTCTGTATAGGGCATTCATCTCTATTTTAATTCTCCACAAGAAGTTTATAGGTGTTAATGCACTACCTTTTAATGTGTGGGGCTCATGGATGAGTTTCTTCCTATATTGTGAATGCTTTTGTGATGACCAATATCATGGGATACGTGTCACCCTATACAAAGAGCCCAAATAGTACCCCTTCTTGTCTCATTAATTCATCTAAATAGCAACAATTAGCAAAGAAGGAAAAAAGGCAGACACTTGGCATAGCAGACTATTTCCTTAACTTCCTAAGACCTTATCAGCATCACCCTGTGAACAAACACAATTGTTCATGGCCTCCTGTTTAGAATTGGTTTCTGCAACAAAGGGCTTGCCTTCCGCCCCGATCTTCTAGTGATTTACAGTTTTGAACTTGCTTTGCTTTGCCTCCATTTCTGCATTGTTCAAACGTTCATATTTTAAGTCTTTTGAACTCTGCCCTGAACTTTTCAGAGAAAGAGAACTGCAAGGGTCTAAATTTCAAAATAACATGACAGTCTGCTAGCAAATGCCCATCCGTGTGTTGAAAGAGCTGGTGAAGAATGAAGAATGAAGATCTCTGACCCCTTTCCTTTGTTTCTCCACTGCCTCTGCCTGGAGATTGAACACCTCCCCTGACATTGTCAACAAAGCTATTATTCCACTCATTGGTCAATACATGTTCATTTTCTGCCAAATGCCTGGGGAATTGATGCATTGTATGCTGATCTCTCTCTTGGGCTCATTTTCTCAGGGACAGTACCACACAGTTCTGACTATGGGGAGGACATTGCATCACAACTCACCTGCATGGAATCCCAGATTCAAAGAACCAAATAAAATGATTGGCATCTGTTTTCTAAAACAGAAAATGCTAACCACTTCTGTCTTCCAAGAAAAATAGATTTCTGGCTTATCATCATGAAAATCCTTTGCCTGTCCATGGAGACAGTGACGAAACAAAAGACAGTCAAGTAGACACCTCCAAATCAGAAGGTTACCCGAGCAAGAAGCACAGTTCTCTAATAAGGAGTATTGATAGCCTCTGGGGGAAGGAACAAGTTATTTGAAATATGAGAATGTTTCAGGAAGAGTTTGAATAACTTCGATAAAAGTATTTTGTAAATAATAAAAATGCTTGGTGTTAACATACACTTAAGCTACAGTAACCAGGACTGCATGGCCTTGGTATTGGAATGGAATGGAACAGAACAGATATTCCAGAAATGAAAACACAGTCCCTCAACTAACTCATCTTAGACAAAGCCATTAATAACAATCATTGGGGAAAGGGAACCATATTTAGCCCACGGTGCTGGGAAAACTGGCTGGTCGCATGCAGAAGAATGAAACTGGACCTCTACCTACCATCATATACAAAAATCAGCACAAAATGGATCAAGGACCTAAATGTAAAACCTGAAACTAGAAGAAAACGTAGGGAACCCTCTTCTGAACATTGGAGTAAGCAATGAATTCATGAGCAAGTCCTCAAAAGCAAATGCTACCAAATATAAGATAAACAGGTGGGACCTTATCTAACTGAAAAGCTTCTGCACAGCAAAAGACACCATCAAGAGAATAAAGAGACAACCCATGGGATGTGAAAAAAATGTGCAAATTATGCACCTGACAGAGGCCTAACATCCAAGATCTATAAGGAACTCAAACAAAGTGAAACGAAAGAAAAAACCACCTCATTAAAAAGTGGACAAGGACAAAGACACTCAAAAAACAACAGGTGCTGTCATGGCTGCAGAGAAGTGTCACTTCCACACTGCTAGTGAGAATGTAAAATAGTTCAACCTCTGTGAAAAGCAGTGTGGCAATCTCTCAAAGAACTAAAAATTGTGCTTCTATACAATCCAGCTATGCCTCCCTTGGAAATATACTCAGAGGAACATAAAGCACTCTAGCAAAAAAAACACTACATATGTCATGCTTATTGCAGCATTATTCACAATAGCAAAAACAGGGAACCAGCCCAGATGCCCATCAAAAGTGGGCTAGATAGGGAAAAGGAGGTACATATATATGAAGGAATATTATGCAGTCATAAAGAAGAACAAAATCGTGGTCTTTGCAGCAACTTGGATGCAGCCTAAGATCATCATGCTAAGTGAACTTGCACAGAACTTTTCACGCTAGTCACATTAGCACAAGGGTGGGATCAGCAGTCAGTGGGCACTGCTAGGGGAAGAAGGAAAAAAAAGAAAGGGGGAAACCTGGTAACACACCATGTACCTGCTCTACTATTGGGGAAGTGAGGGTCAGCTGGAAACCCAAATTTCACCTGCATGCAGTCTACTTACATAGTAAATCCTCACTTGTACCTCAAAATTCTAAAATAAAATAAAGTAAAAAAACAAATGCTTGCTTTAAATTAATTCTAGTTCTTCAAATAGTTTTTTCTTCTTTAATCTTGTAACCTGAGGCAAGCCCTAATTTTACTCATTCCAATCACTTTATTTGAAAGCTTTCCTCTAAACGCACCACCTTGGAGAAGTGATTAACCTCATTATACACTGATTGTTCCTTTCCTGCATATTTCTTTTGTACACCGGTATACAATTATTTTTGTATTCTCTTGCACAGTGGTTTTACATTTTGACTCTAGTTTCATGAATGCCTGAAGGTATAATAATACCTAACTCACTGGGTTGCTGTGAGGTTTATGTGAAAGAGCGTATGTTGATTTCCACCGCCTGGTCTTGTTACTGTTCTTGAGATGCAAAGGAAATTGGATACTTGGGAAAGGGAAAATCTTGGGTATCCTGCTTAGCCCAACAGCGGTAAGGACAGAGCTCCCTGAGAGTCCCCTGTGAACACTCTGCAATGTTTTTCTCCAGGCACTGGTTCATAACTGAGCCATAAGAGACACATAGCCATGGTTTCTTTGGGTATCATTAAATTTTGTTGTTGCTTTGCTTGGTTTCGATATGCTTTGTGTTGTTTTTAAAACGAACTAGTTGTCAGCATTTCAAAATGTAAAAAATTTCATAGAAAAATCTAAATTTTCTCCTCCCCATCCACTTTTTTAAAATGTCAATAGTTTTGGTGGATACAAATAGTTTTTGGTCTGGGCGTTAATTGTACCCATCACCCTCCACCTTTGCGCATTGTATAACAATCTAAATTTTCTGCCACACTTGACTGAGGCCCAGCATGACTGAAACTGAGGGTACAAGTAAAGATACAAGTTTTGAATGGATGCTGTGAAGGTTACTACTTCCTGCTGTTTTGTCATATCTTCTTGTTCGGTCATCATTGCTTCCTGTTTGTCCTCTGGAGCCATCTGACTTTGAGACTCCATCTAGAGTCCTGGCTTCTTCATATATTTTGTGATTTGCAAACATTTGTGATCGGCAGACATTAAATAAATTCTAACTGCCACACAGTTCTTTTTCTTCAGAAGCCATCTCTGTGTTTTGGTTCTCCTAAGCTAAAATATATGCACATTAAGTATAGGCTTCATTTCTCTTTTCCTAAACATTTGGGAAATGGTTGTAGATAATTATCCTGATTTTGTGTCATCACATTTGGGGATTTTTAAATCACATGAAAATATATGCTTTTATGAAAAGTAGTCTATGATTTAGAGAGTGAGTTTTGAGGTGAAAAGCCCTTGATTCTGAGAGACTGGTAGAACAACGTAAAATGGCCAGATGATATATGCAAATAAAACTCTGACCCACAACCTGAAGCAAACAGCCTGGAAAGCAAAACCACGACCTCTGTAGCAATCAGCCCCAACAGTCAGGGCTTGATCAGTAACTGTGAACTTCACTATTTCTTTTCTTTACTTCCAACTTTGGACCAACAGAGAAAGCCAGACATGCACCCCTAACCAATCACATAAGATACCCCTCTTCCAGTTAACCTGCCTTTGGACTCCCCATGCTAACATTTTCCAGTCAGAACATCTCTGAGGCTTTCTCTTCCCCTATAAAAGTTTCCAACTCTCCTGCCTGTCTTTGAGTCTCTGCCGACTGCAAGTGATAATGGCTGAATCCCTTGCGATAGCCAGCTCTGAATAAACATCTTTTGCTTGTTCTCATTTGGGTAGTCTTCCTTATTTTCACAGCCCAAATCCTGTCACTGCCACTTAGATAACTTTGGGCATGTTTCTTAACCTCTTCAAGTTTTACTAGAATGGAGATTCTAGCGGTACCTACCACATAGAATTAAATCTGTTTATAATAAAGTCCATGAAAAACTCATTAAAATGTCTAGTAAAATTGCTTGAAGTTCACAGAAAATAACTGAGCTGGATGCAGACTTTCTGCTGGGTCAAAGTCCTGTGCTCTCTCTTCTACTTCAACTAACCTCTACTTTGAATACATAGAATAATCAGCAAATGTTTTCTAAATGAATGCATGAAAGAATAAGTAAATGAGCGAGCAAACTAAATTGTTACATAAGTTGCAAAGGCAACTATGGAAAAGGTGAAGAAACATTCAGTCAACCAAAAAATGTATGTGTCCAGAATCATGCTAAATCTTATAAGAAGATAAAATGATTTCAGAGCTAAAAAGTATATTAGCAATCATTTAGTCCAGTGGTTTTCAAACTTTCACAACCCCCACATTAATAGAAATTCAAAGAGAAGATGTTTCCACAGTTATATCTAAACAGAAAAAGAGCCAAACTAAACTTCAATCTTAGGTCCTTTTCTTTTTCTTTTTTTTTTTTGGTTATAAATGGAAGAAACTTTCCCTCTTTCCTGAACTTGATTCTTCCCAGAAATATTATTTGGGGTAAATCCTCTATGCCCACTGTAATTTTCAGAAATTGAGTAAATCAAAACCCAAACCAAGAAGCCACCAAAACACTTTAATAGGCCTAGGGAGTTTTCGTCTGAATTTCCTTGAAAGCAGACCCTGAGGTCTGTGTACTAGTAGTGTATTTGAGAGGCAAACCCAGGGAGTACATGAGGTGGTGACAAGTGGGATAGGGGAGAGAGGAGAGCCCATAAAAAGCATGTGGATAAACGGGTTTCTACTAGGGCCAACTGGGCACGATTAAAGTGAAATTGTGTGAAACTGTGGCGTCATCTGCAGATTTGTTTCTCTGAGGTGTGGATTGAGGAATGGTAACTCCCACACACTTCTTCTTATGTCTCTTACAAACTGAAGTCTCTGGTGACAAGGAGACATCACTAGGAAGTGTTAGGCGTGCTTGGCAATTGTCTGCACATGCCCTCCAAGGTAAGTCAAGAGGTTGTGGCCAGGAAAGGGCAAGATCTGCTACAGAGTCTTAACTCGCCCAACAACCTGGTTAAGATATTTGTTTTAGCTTTGGATCTTTATCAACATCAGTGGTATTCTAAAAGAAAATGATAAACTGGAGAAAATATAAATATGACAAGCAATAAATTGTATCCTTCATACATAAATTATGCAGAAGGAGAGAGTTAAAAAAAAGTTAAAGTTGTAATAGCTAATTTACAACAGTTGGATAGAAATGGGAAAAAAACCCACTGGGGGTGTTCATTCTATCATTAATCCAAGAAAGTATATTAAAACTGAAGTAGCTTTTTCTCATATGCTGCCAGGCGTACAGTGAAAGGGATTCATGCACTGCTGTTGGGTACAACCTTTTGAAAAGCAATTTGGCTGCCTATGCAATAGACTTTAAAGTTGTTCATTCCATTTGAATTGATCATCTGAGTTATGAAAATATGTCCTAGGGCAAAAATACACATTTTTCTTTGAAGTACTTGGAATGCTTTAAAACAATAAGGAGTATGCACGGATAATACCATGTTGATGGTGAAATATGTCATATATTCATGTGAAGTCTATTATGCAAACACTTTGCAAGGAGTTTTCAACAGCATGGTGAGTTAATGTCATTCGTTTGAAAGGAACAAAGTTGT
Source organism: Tarsius wallacei (assembly GCA_963574415.1). NCBI lineage: Eukaryota > Metazoa > Chordata > Mammalia > Primates > Tarsiidae > Tarsius > Tarsius wallacei. Next base: position 27,874 of record CAUYQG010245644.1, read on the forward strand.
TTTTTTTTTTGAGTTGGAGTCTCACTCTGTTGCTCAGACTGGAGTGCAGTGGCACACTCCCGGCCACCTCAGCCTTGACCTGCTGGGCTCTGGCGATCCTTCCGCCTCAGCCTTCCAAGTAGCTGGAACTACAGGCGCGTGCTACCACGCCCGGCTAGGAAAAAGTTTTATCAGAACACACAGAACCTCTAACATGACAGTGAGGGCTTGCTCTGTTCTTAGTACTTTTATGCATATTAACTTTTTCAGTTCTCTCAAGGGCCCTATGATGTACTATTCTCATCTTCCCCTTTTAAAGATCAATCAACTGGACCATTGGAACATTAGCTAAGCACACTGGCCAAGGATACACAGCTCGTGAGTGGTGGAATTAGGATTCAGAGTCAGGCAAAGTAGGTGAAAAGCCCACAGGACTCTTAACCACTCTTCCACTTTTCACGGGAGGCTCTTGAAAGGATAAACTGAACTTGGGTGATTGCCAGGCCCCAGGAAGCTGAAGGGGCTTGTGTAGATGGTCCCCTGCTCATGATGGTTCGACTTATGCTATTTCTACTTTGTAAAGGTGTGAGAGCAATATACATTCAGTAGAAATTATACTTTGACTATACCCATACAGCTATTCTACTTTTCATTTTCAGTACAGTTTTCAATACATTATCTGAGATATTCAACCCTTCATTATAAAATAAGCTTTGTATTAGATGATTGTGCCCAGCTTTAGGCTAAGTAAATATTCTGAGCATGCTTGAGGTAGGCAAGGCTAAGCTAGGATGTTTGACACATTAAATGGATTAAATAACAAACTGAAGTTATATTAAATGCAAAAATTAAATTCTTGACTTATGATATTTTCGACACATGATGGATTTATTGGAACATAACCCAATTTTAAGGCAAGGCGCATCTGTAGGGGGTGCTCCATACCCTTTCCCCACACCTCCTTCCTTCTCCTCCCCCACTTTTTCCTTCATCTTTTCTTCCTGCCTCCATTACACAGCATCCTCTCCACCTTGCGTTACTGTAGTATACAAGGGATTTTACAGGCAAGACAACTTTTCAAGATACCACTCCAGATTTCACTTATAACCAATCTGAAAGCTAATTTAGAGTTCTGAACTAAGAAGTCATGGTTGTTATTAATGCTAATACCTATCAATAGTATTAATGCCAGTAATGATAACAAGTATAATATCTCATGTTTACAGGGATTTACACACAAAATACATCATATGATCACTGCAATAAACTTGTGATGCTTGTAGGGTAGACATTAAAATTCCATTTTTTACAAGAAGAAGACAACAATGAAAGAGACTCACAGTGGCACAATTCTTGCAAGTTAAGAGTGATCAGACAATTCTGAGTCCAAACCCACATTCTTACCTGCTGACTGATGTTGGGTAGGTTCCATGGCCTAAGTTTTCTTTCATAAATGTGAAAAATACTCACAGTACAGTCCCCATTAGTTATTATGAGATTGAAATAAGAAAATGTAGAAATTCTAGATGCAAAACCATTGTTCTTTGTTCTTTTTTCTTGTTATACATCCAAGAAGGTATTGTAATCTTTTACTATAGTGCTAATAAATGGTAAGCTCTCCATGAACCTTAGATATTGCTATCACTTTTCAAGGTAGAAAGCAGCCATTTATTTCCTCAACTCGGGTATGATTCTGTAAGAAAAGATTCACTGCCCAGCAGCAAGGAGTGTGGTTAGCGAAAAATCTCCGGTTGTTAATTTCTCCAAGATCTGCCTCAGATTATAAGCCAAGATCACACTCTTGTTGGAGCAAAGCCCACCTAAGGACCAAACAAATCAATGGTAGCAGAGGTCGGCTCTTCTCCGAGAGGCCCTCAGCCAACAACTGAGCAAGGCAATGTGCAAAGGCTATGACCCAGTCATTTCCACTCAAGGTAGGACCCCTCTAATGAATTATGTTTTTTCCCAGAGCTCTCATTAGACTGGAAGAGATTATCAGGATGTTCTCCCAACTTGATGTCTCTCATTGCCCAAACCTCTTTTGGCCTTTGTTCTCTCATGGGTGTTACTTCTAACCATGTCTCAGCATGTGCTTCTTAGAGAACACAACTGGCTTATTGCTTAGTGAAGCTAGTGAAGGCTACATTCAGGTCAATGTTTATTGACTTCAGTACTATTGACATCTTAGGCCAGATAATTATTTGTTGTAGATTCTGTTCTGTGCATTCAAGGATATTTAGTGACATCTCGGGTCTCAACCCACTAGATACCAATAGCAAACTCCCTCTCAAACAAAAATATCTCTGCATGTGGCCACGTGTCTCCCAGTGGAAGACCACTTGTTTAGGCAAATTCTTTCACCTTAGCAACGAGAAAACTGAAACCCAAATAATTAGATTTAGTTGTCCAGGTCATAGGTAGCTAAACCAAATACAGAATTGTACTTAGAACACAGATTTCTGTTTGTCTTAATCAGTTCCGCCGGCTACCAAAAAGTACCACAGATGGGGTGGTTTATAAATAACATAAATGTATTTCCCACAGGGCCAGAAGCTGGAAGTTCATGATCAGGATGCTGGTATGGTCAGGATTTGGTAAGGGCCTGCTCCTGGGTTGCAGAATGTTTTATTCCAACATCCTCGCATGGTAGAAAGAGAGGAAACTAGCTTTCTGGCGTCTCATAAGGGCACTAATCTCACTCACAAGGGCTTTTGCTCTATTACCTGATTACTTCTCAAAGACTTTACCTACAAAAACCATCACTTTGGGAGTTAGATTTAAACACACTAATTATGGGGAAACAAACATTCAGTCCTTAACACAGCCAGTTCTTATCCAGGACTCTCTTAAATTTTTAAATTAGAAATTAAAAAATGAAATTTACAAGAAAAAGTCGTCATCCTTCGTTTTCAGAATAAAATAGTCTTAGATGAAAAATTCCAGAGCAAAAGCATCATTCTCTGCCCTTTTTCTTACTTACACCTCTGTGAAGAAGGTGCTGTAACCTAACACATCCCAGCTCTGAAAATGATGATGTTTTTTCACCACCTGGGTTGCGAGTTGAAATTGCTTCTGCTTTTTTGGTTCCTTATGGAAACCCTTGAAAGTCATTGTGGCTCATTGTGTGTGAAACTGTAAATTGGTCTCCTGCCAATCAAAGAGCTCTTCTAAGTATCTGCCGTGTGAGGACTGGCTTCTATATAACCTTCTGTGTCATCTTTTGTTAAAAAGTTTTCCACGGCATTTCACTTGCCTGACCCCTCCATTGAGATGGGAGGTCTGTGTTCACAAAGCTGTGGCTGCCTGGGTCAGGGCTCTTAGACATCGCTAATACTGTCGTCTCATATGATTTCCTTCTCTTCTTTGTGGACATTCTGTCCATGCGAGTCCAAGGCTTTCAACATCTGATGCCTAATTCCTGAATTCTTAACTCAGTAAATATTTTTTGGAACACATGAATGAATGGTTTAAAAAAATAGGAATGGGCTTGTTGGCTCACCCCTGTAACCTCAGCATTTTGGGAGGCCAGCATGGGAGGATTGCTTGAGCCCAGGAGTTAGAGACCAACATAGAGAGACCTCATCTCAAAAAAAAAAATTAGCTAGGCATGGCAGCCTGTGCCTGTAGTCTCAGCTACTTGAGAGGTTGAGACAGAAGAATCGCTTGAGCCTAGAAGGTTGAGGCTGCAGTGAGCCGTGATCGTGCCACCGAACTCCTGCCTGGGCAACAGAGTGAGACCCTGACTCAAAAAATAAATAAGTGCAAGCTACCAGGCATCTATATCAGCTAAATTATTTAAAAAGGGAGAAATCTTTCTCCTTGTTCTTAGGAGTTTGTGTGTTCCTCACTATGCTTTTGGTTGCATTCTCAGTTAAAACTAACAAGAGGGGGGATCTTGAAACAGTCCTGTCAAAATCAGTCCCTTTTGCAAACATCCAGGTCAGACATTCAGTGTCCGTACTCATCTCACTGCTGTCTGGGCAGCTCTGTGTGATAACATCTCACCTTAACTGTAGCTCATTTTTACCTTCTGCTCTGAGATTTTAAAACCTAATTATGGGATAATGAATTCGTAATCCTGCACAGGACAATCTGTTGCTGAGTGACTGACAAAAATAATTCAAATCCTTTTTATAAGCCCCATTCCATTCATTACAAGGCATTATTATGGAACAATAGTGATTGCAAAAATCCTCAGGAAAAAAAATCTGTAAAGTAGGACTGTGCTTATTTAAATATTGTTTATCCAGGTATTTATTATAATAAGATAATGATCTTACCGTGAATTAGCTATTGAGTGAGATGCTCTGGTTGTTTGTAAAGTTTAATTCTGTACCAGAAAATAATCTTGGAATATAGTCACTGAAACAGCTAATGAATAAATATGAAGCTTATTTTCAAGTCATTTACACATTAGAAAATGTAGGTTTTAGCCTTCATTATTTTATCACCTTCAATATAAAATTATAGACAGTCTTTGTCTTGGTAAGTGAAATAATTTGTATACATCAATCACAGCAAGAAAGACAAAGTTTAACATTTCTCATATATTAATTCTGATTTGCCATTTGAGTTTTAGCTTGAAAGGGCAAATAAATATTTCTTTGTTAGAATTAGTGTATATCTCATTGCTTGAACAGTAATGTGTATTTAATCAAACGCTATTTATTAAGCAATACTATTTACTTATCACTGTGTTGGCTTTTGAAGTATAGGGGCATATAAAGAATATTAAAATATGATCATGACCGTCATAGGTGTTGCACTCTTACTGAGAAGAGCACACACATACACACACTGAATAAATACAGAAATGTGTCAGTGGATATTTTTATTTGGACTTGAAAGTTTCTTGACTCTGGAAGGTGCATTTTGTAAGGTAAGAGGGCAAACATTAAAAGTTTTCTTTAAAATTTAGGCTTCGACTGGGTGTCGTGGTTCAAGCCTGTAATCCCAGCACTTTAGGAGGCTGGGGTGAAGGACTGCTGAGTCCGCGGGTCCGAGGCCCACCTGGGCAACTTGGCGAGATCTCATCTCGACAATAAATCAAAAAATTAGCTGGCATGGTGTTGTATGCCTGTAGTTCTTGGAAGCAAAAAGATTACCTGAGTCTAGCAGGTCCAGGCCACTGCACTCCAGCCTTGGCGACAGAGTGAGACCCCAACTCAAAAAATGAAAAAAAAAATGATGAGCGAGAAGAATCATTCTCAAGTGTAGATGCTCACGGAAATAACCTGGAAACCTATTTTTTTTTAAAGTTTCAGTCTCACTGTGTCTCCCAGGCTGGAGTGCAGTGGGACGCTCATGGCCATCGTAGTCTCAATCTGCTGGACTCAGGCTCTCCTTTTGCTTCAGCCTTCCAAGTAGCTGGAACCACAGGCACGCGCCACCATACCCAGCTAATTTTTTGATTTATTGTAAAGATGAAGTCTCGCCAAGTTGCTCAGGCTGGTCTCCAACCCCTGAGATCAGGCAATCCTGTCACCTCTGCCTCTCAAAGTGTTGCAATTACAGGTGTGAGCCACCACGCCCGGCTTTCACCATTTTTAAAACTGTTGTGAGGGTGTCAGTTGCTGTGTTATCTAGGGTACATATAGGTTCTCATTCAGTAGGTCCGGTGGGAGGGGCCTAGGATTCTATATTTCCCACAGGTGATATTAAAGCCGCTGGTCTGTGGTCTATGCTTTAAGTGGCAAGATTTTTGCTGGCAATTTTGTCTTTAAACTAGAGATGCCTCTTGCTGTGCGGTAATCACCAGTCTTCAGTTACTGTGCTAAGTACGTAGCTGGTGTAACCTACAGTATGGTTATAAAGGGGACTCCAATTCAACTTCCCTCAAACTGTTCATGTCATCAAGGAGACTCGTCTCTCCTAAGATGAATTATATCTGTTTTTTTAAGTTATTTTAAACCTTTTTATTTTTCTCTTGGGTAGCAAAAGGCTACTCGTCATTCCAGCTCTGAAGCTTATACATCGTTTCAGGCCACAACTATCTTCCCCCGGCTCTAGGGTTCTAGATTTGACATATTACATATTACATAATCACCTGGGAAAATTTCACAGCACACCCAAGGTCTGGGCTGCCCCCAGACACATTAGTCAGTATGCCTGCAGGTGAGGGACAATTTAAAAGCTGTCCCAGTGATTCCATCCTGCAGCCATGGCTGTGCACCTCTTCGTCACCTAGTTTTCTAAAGCCATTAACTTGAACTTGTATTCAATTAGCACATAGTAGGCTTCTATTATGTGCCAGTGATATGCTGAATTGTGAAACTGATGAAAATATAAAAGATAAATGCAGACATGTATCATGATATTGTTATCATTCACTTCACTATTTTTACAACAACTCAGTGGAATAGAGATTATTGTTATAGCTATCCTCTGGCTGAGGAAACTGAGACTCAGAAGGGTCATAAAATCTGGCCAGGATTCCAAGCTACTAAGTGGGAATTGGAACCCCAAACGCTTAGTGACAAGACAATGCAACTTTCGAGAAGGTGGTTGCAGAGTGTGTGATAAGGTTGAAAAAAGTGCTGTGGGACCATAGAAGTAGTTTTACTCTTGGAATTTTTTTTTTATTTTGTAATTTCTCATCTTGGATTTTTATTCTTCTTTCATGACTAATAGGTTATCTGCTCAAGTACAGGTCAAATTCTTAAGGTCAAGGACCGGTTTTTAAATTATATGATTGAATATTCCACCCTAGAGCGTAGCATAAGACAAGATTGAACACAAAGGGAGTTTTCTCATTCTCTTTCTCATGTATGTACACGTTTATGTTTATAGTTAAGCTGTCTTTTAGATCTCAAGTCTACAGACTTATACTGCCACTATTGGTCAAATCAAGGGTTTTTTTTTTTTACTTCTAATTTAATGTTGTCATTTTTCTCCTTTTCTTCTTCAATCTACGTTCTCATTCTTTCCTCCTTCACCATTAACTATTCACTTTAATATCTTTAATATATGTTCTTTCATTCCACCTTCCATAGGTTTCGTGGATGCTGATAATGCCTAAAATTTGCATATATTGTTATTCCGTGTGTTTGTAGTTATATAAACCATATTTCACTCTAAATTATTTTTAAATTTTTATTTTGGATTCAAGGGGTATCTGTACAGGTTTGTCACATGGGTAATGTAGAGGTTTGAGTTTCTGTTGAACTCATCACAGTAATGGAGGACACAGTACTCAATAGTTAGTTTTTTAATCTTTGCCCTCCTCTCTTTTGTGCCTTTGGGAGCCCCCAGTGCCTGTTGTTGCCATCCTCATTCCTGTGTGTACCCAGTGTGTACCTCTAAATAAGAATATGCAATATTTAGATTTCTGTTTTTGTGTTAATTCACTTAACATAATGGCCTTCATCTGTATTCACATTGCTGCAAAGGATATAATTTCATTTTTTAGGGCTGAATAGTATTCCATGGTGTATATGTACTACATTCTTTTTTTCTAAATCCAATTCACCATTGATAGGTGTCTAGGTTGGTGTCAAGACTTTGCTATTATGAATAGTGCTGCAATGAGCATTAGTGTAGGTGTATTTTTGATGGAATGATTTATTTTCCTTTGGGTATATACCCAGTAGTGGGATTGCTGGGTCTAATGATGGGTCTATTTCTAATTCTTTGAGAAATCTTCAAGCTACTTTTCACAGGGGCAGAACTAGTTTACATTCCCACCAACAGTGTAGGAGTGTTTCCTTTTCTTTGCAACATTGCTTATATCTGTATTTTTTTAACTTATTAATAATAGCCGTTCTGACAGGTATAAGATGATATACCTGCTGGTTTTGATTTGCAGTTCTCTGATGATTAGTGATGTTGAACATTTTTTAAATGTTTGTTGGCTTGTAAGTCTTCCATTGAGATTTGTCTGTCCTTTGCCAACTTTTTATGTGTTTTTTCCTTTTTTTTTCTTCGTCAACTTTTTAATGGGGTTATTTGCTTCCTCTACCACTTTGTTTATATTCCTCATAGATTCTGGATATTAGTAATTTGTTGGATGCATAGTTTGCAAATATTTTCTCCCATTCTGTAGGTTGTCTATTTACTCTGCTGATCCTTCTTTATTTTCTATGTGGAAGTTTTTTCAGTTTAATTATGTTCCACTTGTCAATTTTTGTTTTACCTGCTTTTGCTTTCAAGGATTTGGTCATAAATTTGTTGCCTAGGGCAATGTCTAGAAGATTGTTTTCAAGACTTTTTTCTAGAATTTGTGTAGTTGGAGGTCTTACATTTAAGCATCATCAGTTAATTTATGTGTGTGGTAAGAGGAAGTGGCCCAGCTTCATACTTCTACATATGGCCAATCAGTTTCTACAGCACCATTTACCAAATAGGATGTTCTTCACCAAATGTTTATTTTTTTTCATCTTTATAAAAAATCAGTTGGTTGTAGGTCAGTGGCTTTATTTCTGGGTTTTCTATTCTGTTGCATTGATCTATGTACCCATTTTTTATACCAGTAACATGCTGCTTTAGCTACTTAAACCTGTAGTAAAATTTGAAGACTCGTCAGGTGATGCCTCCTGCTTTGTTCTTTTTGCTTAGGATTGACTTGGCTATTCAGGGGTTTTTTTGCTTCCACATGAATTTAATTTTTTTTTATTTTTTAATTTTGAGACCTATGAAAAGTGCTGGTGGCTTAACGGAGATTGCATTGAATCTGTAGATTGCTTTGGACACTATGAATATTTTAACAGTAGGGAACTAAGCACCTTACACCTAAACTATTTTTGGGTAAGCAACAAAATCAAGATAGAAATGTTAAAAATGAAAATAACGACACAACTTACTGAAATATCTGGAATGCTGCAAAGGTAGTATTAAGAGGAAGGCTTATAAAATCACATGCCCACCACAAGGAAATAGAAAGATCTTAAATAAACATTTCACCCAAAATAACTAGAAAAAAAAAACAAAAACAAACTAAATCCAAAGCTAGCATAAGAAAATAAATAAAAAAAATCAGAGCCAAACAAAAGCAAACTGAGACTGAAAAGTCATGCAATGGATCAGTGAATTGAAATGTTTTTTGAAAGGATTAACAGGATTGATAGAACATTGACCAAATTAACAAAAAGAGGGAGAAAATCAAAATAAATACAGTCAGAAATGAAAAAGATGATGTTACAACTGATCACAAAGAAACATAAAAGATTCTCAGAGATTATGATAACTATTTATATGCACGTAAGCTAGAAAAACTAAGGAAAATTGATAAATTACTAGAAACACACACATCTCAAGATTGAAACAAGAAAAAAATTAAACCCTGAGCAGACCAATATGAGCCACAAAATTGAATCAGTTAAAAAAAAATTCCTGGATTAGATGGATTTATAGCTGGATTTTGTCAGTTGTACAAGGATGTACAAGGAAGAGCTGGTACCAATCCTACTGAAACAGTGCTAAATAATTGAGGAAGGTAGACTCCTAAACTACTCCCTAACTCATTCTACAAAGCCAGTATCACCCTGATACCAAAATCTGACAAAGACACAGCAATGAAAAAAAATTACAGGCTGATATCCCTGATGAACATAGACACAAAAATTCTCAACCAAATTTTCTTTTCTTTTTTTAAATTTATTTTTTTATTATTGTAAACATGTGGGGTACAATTCAGGGTTAAGTACCCTTGTGGATGAACTATGCCCCTCCCACCCCTAGCAGTTTCCCTCAACTGCCAGTCCCACTACTGCCTCTCCCTTTCTTATAGTATTATAATTGTTCAAGTTCCACTTATGAGTGAGAACATATGGTACTCTGTTCTTGGTTTTTGTGATAGATCACTGAGTATGATCGACTCTCAATCCATCCAAGTTGCTGCGAAGCCCATATGTTTGTCCTTCTTTATGACTGCATAATATTCCATTGTGTATATGCACCACATTTTTTTTATCCAGTCCAGCTTCGATGGGCAACACCCTAAATTCCCATGCTTTAAGAAATAAGACAGACAAGTGGGACCTCATCAAACTAACAAGCTTCTGCAAAGCAAAAGAAATCATCAAGAGAGCAGGGAGACAGCCCACAGATTGGGAAAAAATATTTGCCAACTGTATATCTGACAAAGGCCTAACATCTAGGATTTACAAGGAACTCAAAATCACCGAAAGGAAAAAAAAACAACCCCATTAAAAAGTGGGCAAAAGCCATGAATAGACACTTCTCAAAAGAAGATATACAGGCAGCCAACAGACACATGAAAAAGTACTCAGCCTCACTCATCATCAGAGAAATGCAAATCAAAACCACATTGAGATGCCAACTAATGCCAGTAAGAAGAGTCATCATTAATAAAACAAACAACAACAGGTACTGGCAAGGATGTGGAGAAAAAGGAACACTTCTACACTGCTGGTGGGAATGTAAATTAGC
>CAUYQG010245655.1:0-15533 GCA_963574415.1 Tarsius wallacei
ATGGGTTCAAGCCGGGCTTGGTGGCTCAGCCTGCTCCCGCACCTTGGGAGACTGAGGTGAGTGGATTGCCTGAGCCTGCGGGTTCGAGACCCGCCTGGGCAACTTGGTGAGACCTCATCTCTACAATAAATCAAAAAATTAGCCGGGTGTGGTAGCGTGCGCCTGTAGTTCCAGCTACTAGGAAGTCTGAGGTGGAAGGATGGCCGGAGCCCAGCAGGTCGAGGCTGTGGTGGTCGGGAGCGGCCACTGCACTCCAGTCTGGGAGACAGAGTGAGACTCCAACTCAAAAAAAAAAAAAAAAAAAAAATTCTATGAGTTCAGAAGCTGACCTACTAAAATATTTGGATTAAAAAGGGACTTTAAAGACAAAGATCCCAAGCACAGACCTGGAAGGGGTGAGGGAAATACAAACTCACCAACTTCCTTATTTCACCCTTTTGTCAAGAGTAACATGCAATGCTTAAGTGAGAACTTGACAAGGGGGAAAAGGTGGTATTACAAATCAGTCTTTGCAGTTATCACTTGTCCACTGCACAACACAGGCAGTCATCTGTAATAGGTCTTATACGAGAATGCTGATTTCTTATAATCAGTGTATTTCTAGGAAATGCAAATATTTTGGGCAATTGTTTGGAAGACTATTACGTAGTCAGGGACTGCAGTCCCCAACCTTTCTGACATTAGGGACTGGTTTTACAGCAGATAATTTTTCCACAGATCGGGGCAGGAGATAGTTTCAGGATGATTCAAGTGCCTAACATCTATTGTGCACTTTATTTCTATTATTACTACATTGTAATGTATAATGAAATAATTATACAACCCACCATTAAAAAAGGAGGCACAGGAGGAAGTGGTAAATAAAATAATGGGCAGGCCACACACAGACTAAAATAAGTGTCATTTTCTGACTTAAAGCCTGCCACCAGATGCAGATGTACAATTGAAGTATATCAACCCACTTGCTCACTCACTGATAGGGTTTTGATATGAGCCTGCAATCAATTGATTTATTATGGTTTCTGTGCAGTCAAATATCACTGCTAATGTTAATCTGTATTTGCCACCACTCCTCAGCGCTAGCATCACTGCCTCAGCTCTACCTCAGATCATCAGGCAATAGAGTCTCAGAAGCATGCAACCTAGATCCCACGCATGCACAGTTCACAACAGGGTTTGCACTCCTTAGAGAATCTAATGCCACTGCTGATTTAACAGAAGGTGGAGCTCAGGCAGTAATGCCAGCGATGAGGAGCAGCTATAAATAAAGATAGGCTTTGTTTGCTTGCCTGCTGCTTACCTCCTAACAGGTTCCTTGCAGGCCAGGTTCCTAACAGGCCACAGACCCATGGACTGTTACTGGTCTGTAGCCTGGGGGGTGGGGACCCCTGGTCTAGAAAAAGTCTAAGGCTATGAATAAAATCAGTGGTCCACCCTAGTTTTATCTTCAGGATTCACTTCTTATTATAGGAAGCTGAAAGGATAGCAATCTTGATGAGTTAGTCCCATAGACATGGCAAGAACTACCACTAAGCACTTTTGAGGTGACAAATAAGAGACTACCATCTTTATTTCTTTAGATTAGATCTAGTACCATAGCTAGAGAAGATCATTTGTACAGAAGTGAAAATATTTCACACAGCTTATAAATAAGGCAGCACAAGGCTGTCTGCTTACCCATAGTTTGATTCTAGGGCAAATTCTATTTGACTCTCTTCATTCAAATGTCCAATGTGAATCTTTACCTTCTCTGTTGCAGATTAATCCTGCCCACAAAATAGCCTAGCATTTCACTGAATGATATTAGAACTCTATTGATACACTTTGCCTGAAGGTCACATAGGAGGAGAAACAAAAAGAGAATTGCGATTCCTTTCTGCTCATCTGACTTCAGCTATTACTTGTTGTGGATGTATGTATGCTTGAGAGCTTTCTTTAAGGCTGTCTCTCTTGAACTCCCATGGAATGGACACTGGGGCTTTGGGGCTTGTCAGATATAGAGTCAAAACAACCAGCATTTCAAAATGGGAAAAGGTGACAATTACTGAAAAAAAATTTAAAGGAATTTTGGAATATGTTTCTTAAAAAACAAAACCCCTCATTTTTATATAACTAATGAATATTCATTGCAGAACAGCTTGAAACAGAGGGAAGAAAAGAATAATGAGATAATCATAATGACTCATGATGCAGCCACCAAGCAGCAAATATTTTTATCATCCCAGTTTATTCCAGTGTTTTGGGATAAGTGTGAGTATAAAGCAAAAAACTCAATTACAGGTACTCCCAATGTCCTACAGCAAATTTGCTTCTCTTACATAGACTAAAAGTTATAAATTAGATTTTTTATTTGATGAAGCTGATGAGCTAAAACACAACAGAGCATGTAAAGATCAAAGATGAAGTGAGAAAAGCCAGAAAACATTTCACTTAAATATTTGAATGCAATGCATGATTACTAAGCCAAAGAAAAACTATTTATCTGGTCTGAGAATGTTATTTAAATCCCAGGCTCATTCATGCTAAACAGAGGCAACATTTTCCATTCAGTTCTCCAAGGCCTCTCCTCCTTCCCCCCATTCCCCCTTTTGCATTCCTATTTATGGGCTTAATGCCCACAATTGAGAAGGATAAGTTTAGAAGGTGTTCGTTGCCAAAATGATGATATTTAATACGTAGGTCAATTTTAAACAAGGTGATTTTTTTTTTTTTAGGCTGTGCGGTGTATAAACATTATTCTTGCCATAAAGCTATAAACTAAAACCCACTAGTAAAAAGGCCTGGGGAATAATTATTTACAACGATGTACTAAGGAGTTTGAACTACATTTCTTTCTCTAAAGAAGTAAAAAGAAATTGTATTTTTAAAGATTAAAAAGTCATATAATCCTCTACCCAAATAAGACTTTTGTTTTCTTTCTTATGTTTTTATTGTAACAACACCTGCAGAAGAAAGTATTTGTCAAATCCTCATATTTTGGTTTCGGATGCCATCATGCAATGCTAACCTCAAATAAAGAAATTGTATTGATGAGAATTTTCATTATCACCTCCATCAAAACTCAGGTGTATCTACCACCATATGGAATATTCTTTAGCCAGAGAACAGCCTATGGAGCAGTGGCAGGTGCTCCTCTCAAAACAGAACACTATATGCTTCTTTGGTGTTCTTCTGGGCACAGTTTATTATTTTTATGTCTTGAAAGATAATGGAAGTATCCCTAATATTGCCAGATACTTCATAATTCTAGCTTTTCTTTCAGCATTTCTCTTTTCTGGCCAGGACTGCCTATTCTGAACAACTAATGGAAATAAGAAAGTTATCATTTATATTTTTGTTTTAGAAGGAGAGGCAGCATGTATGTGTTTTTTTTTTCTGTGACAAGTGCATTTCTGAAAGTGAACACAGTCATGTTCCATCTCCCAGAGGAAGCCCTGCCTGTGTGGCTCATCCCTACACTCCCAGCCACGTGGCGTGCCACGACGCAGCTATTACTCCTTAGGCCTAATGCATCTGGCCTACTAATTCACTTACTACTCTCTGTTTAATTCCTGCAGTCAATCCTATTCTCTTGCTAAGCATGCCCATCTGCTCCCAATGGACTCAGCAATTTTAATCTCTGGATGTCCACAGAAGCGTGTGTGTGCTGTGTAACTCCATCCCATCGGATACTGTAGGTCCGCTTAACACCTGGACACACAAGTGACTTTATAAGTGAATGAGGCCAAAGCAATTTCAAGCAGGCAGTCGTGACACCGGAAGATCAGACATTCTGAGGTTTTCAGCAATTGCTCAAAGCTAGGCAAAGGCTGCCACTGAATTGGAGGCCGGCAGATGAGGGCTCATTATGACATCTCAGAACTTCTCTCAGAAATTTGCAGACAGGAGCGGGGTAGGGGTTTTATGTGGAACTGTGCCAAAGATGTCTGCGCAGCCTGGGTTCCCCCATAGCCTAGGGAATCAAAAGCTTTCCAAATACAGAATCAAGCTTCAGGAGAGATGCTTCCTTTTTTTAATGTGGTAGTGAAACAGCAATTATTAAGATTCCAGGAGGAAACAGCATGGAAGCAAACCTCTTTAGAATTAACCAATAAGGGAAATCAAGTGCTTTGAAGTTAGTACAGTTAAAAATAATAAAAATAATGATGCTAATTATCATCTTCCTGAGATAGTGTTTTATACATTTTAAAGTTCGGTAGTTCATTTAGATCTTACAATAATATGATGAGATACATGGCAACAGTATTCTCATTATTCAAAAAAATGCCACTAAAGGGGATACATACACATACACACACACACACACACACACACACACACACACACACACATGCACACAGTCACCCCATCTCCCTCCCATCATGTTCCCAGACTTCAGGGGAGTTCAGCTGGAGCAGAGACTTTGAACGCACTAAGAAGCCAGTTTTCACTTTTTTCTCTCTCCTAGCTGCTTCTGTTGTTCCTCCTCTGCTTCATTCTCCTAATCCTCCACTTGTCTACCTATAATACCTAAGTTTATAAGCTTCTTAGGATAAATATTCAATATATACTGATAGATCTGGAGTCAAAGGAATTTATTGACCCAATGAAGATGGGTCAGTAAATGGTATAACAATTTGTCAAACTTTGCTTCAGACCTATGAGGCATAGTTCATAATTAAGCAAACCATGTCATTTTTCTGTATGCCAGGATTCATAAACTGTGCTGGACCACCAGGTCTGCCAGCAACTCATTACATAAACCTCACTGCATGTCATCTATTTGGAGGGGCATGATGCCGTCCTCTCATTTGCGGGGATTAAATGAGATGCCAAGTGTGAAATATGTCGTGTAGTGTGTCATGAAACACAGTAGTGTTCAACATAGAGTAACTATTACTCTTGTCCTTATGACTTATTTTAGGTCTAGAGAGGAAATTATGTAAGAATTAAGGAAACAGGCCGAGGATGATTTCAGAATTATGAAAGAATAGGAGGTGGAAATGAGTTAATGATCTTTGTGAATAACTAGCAGAGATGAAACAGAAATAGTAGAATTAGTAATACAAGGAAGTGATAAAGGAGAACATTTTACAGAGAAGAAAAGAGTTGGCATAAGTCACAGCCAGGCAGAGAGGAATTAAGGAAGCACAAAATGACACACACAAAAGAATCAAAGCGAGAGGCAAGGGAAGGAAATTTTGACGAATGATAACTCTATCTTTTGCTGCCTTAGCACCAATGAGGAAGAAAGAATTGTATTTAGCTCAAGCTGGGTTGCAGGATTTGGGAATGAACTTGCACGTGTCCCATGGACTGGCAGAACCACTCAAGAAAGATTCTATGGAGTTTAGAGTCATTATCAGCTTGTTTCCTTTTGAAACTCAACTGCAAAAACAAGCTCCCTTAAAAACCAAAGGTTGTTCTGATCCAAAAGAGGACAAGTCTTGCAGCGGTAACAAGTGGTAGTGTGACCTCCATCTACACTGAGTGGAAACAATGCAGTTCAAAGGCCCTAACTTTGAAAATTCCCAGGAGAATATCAAACAAAAAATGCACAGTCTCTACCACAGAAAGTGCAACTTTTACAGTGCAATCCACTATGAAAAAAGAAATACAAAGAGTGACATTTGAAGATGCAATGGGCTGAATTGAGGGAAGGAAGTCAATTTCCCCTCACAGTAATGACATCTCATTTTTCACTCCTGGGTTTTATTCAGCTTCTGCTTCATAATATGCCCCCTTTTTCCTGTGCCTTTGCTCTTGTAAATATCTCAGAAGACTGTCGATTTTGTAAAGCCACCTTCCATGGATTTTTCACATACAATCATAAAGCTGTCATCACTAAGGAGAGATAAAAGCTCCCTGAGAGGGGGGAATACTGCCTCTCTCCTGTTACCACAATACTCACTACTCCTGAAGGCTGTAAATCCTCTGAGAGTCATAGTTTAAAAGGTAAATTGGTTTGTTTGGCAATTCTTGCAAATCTTAGGCAAGATACCAGTCCGTCTGCTGCTGTACCAGGGCTACCTAGAGAGTTAAACTCAGACAAATGCTTTTGCAGTGATTCTGAAAGAGTGGGTGACCCACTTTTCTGCTTCACTTGGTGGAACCCCACTCTGCTTAGCAATATGGTGGATATTCTTAGCCTGGTTGCGTCATCTGACTCGATTACCTCTGTCTCCCAGACTTGATTGTAGTAGCTAAGACCATAGCACTTATGTCAAGAAAAAGAAAAGTTGATCTTCAAGAATTTAATCTATGATCAAACTTGAGATTTTTAGATACTTGGCAATCAGTGAGGAAGGATAGAGAGATCAGGCACCTCCTGAAATTCAAGGCTCCTTGTTTCAGCTCTGTCTGGTAAAAAGGAAAACATTCCCCAGGACTCTTGCCTAACTCCTGAGAAAAGGACATGTTTAGAAAAGGATTTAGTAAGCCATTTCATGGTTTTGCGGAGTGTCTGATGTTGGAGCTGCTTGCCCTGCATTTTTAAAGTACTTATCCCATCATAGCCAAGCAAGTAAACAATATGAAGATGCGTGTCTAAATTTACCTGCAGAAAGTGCTCTAAGGAAGTGGTCTCTGAATGTGTTGCTACATGTGAGGAGTTTGTGTTGTAATAATGGACTATCAAAATGAACTGGCACAATGGAGTCTTGACTGACCCCAAACTGGAAAGAAGGTAAGACATGCGTGTGTTTCCCAACCTCTTTGTTCATTAGAAAAATACAACTTTCCATCCTATTTCCCTAGGAAGTGTTTAAAAGTATTTCATACTGTGATGTAAAGAATTTAGTGTGTTGCCCATCTCAGGGATATTTGTATTTTCAAAACAATGGGAAGCATATGGCAAGGTTTAGCACATATCATAGATTGCATATGGCAGATTTTAGGCTTAACTAGAAGAGAGATTTTCTTGTGGGGCAGCTTCCCTGCACCTGTCAATCAAAAATCGGATTAAGATTTAGAAATGACTACCCCTGCCATTTACATGTAAAGGACCCTCTGCTTCTTGTCTTCACAAATGTGATAGACGGTTTTACTGCTGCCACTAGAAAACAGAGTGGGACTTTTAGTGTATCACTCACAGGGCCAGTGGTGTTTTAACTGCCTTATATTGTGGTATTTTCAGTGCCTGCTGTATTTCTTGGAATTACGTTAAATTTTAACATATTCTCAGTCATTGGTATGAAATAATATATAATGTAATGATACTGTGTGGCTCATAATATTTTTTCTATAGCATAAGCTTAATAATTATTAGCTTAAAAGAGAAAGATAAAAAAACTTCAGGGTTTCTGCTTACCCTGGAATCTACCAATGGTATCAGAAATGTCAGCCTGTACCATTTCAAAAATACTTGGCTTCATCCAAACCTAAATCTCTACAAAGTCTTCCTTACTAGAAATGATCCAGAATTTTTCATTTTTGAAAATGTCAAGGATTCATTAGAGGAAAGAGAAGAGAATTAAGTCTATTTTTATAGAACAGAGGGCCATAATGCATGAGAGAAATTGGCCTGCCCCTGGAACTGTTGCTATTCCTGCAGATGCTTTTGGTCACTGGGTATATCTGTGGGGCAGAAGCCATATCTGTCCTTGTCCCAGGGTAAGCTCAGTGCATCTTTGGTATCACAAAGATGAAAGTATTAGTATCATAAGCATGGAAAAATACCACAAAAGATTTTTCTCAAAAGCTTCTAGAATGCTGAGCTGAAATGCATAGATGAAGATAATTCATTCTTTTTAACCTCCTGGTGCTACCCTTTTTAATTCCATTTATGTAAGGAATGAAACCCATTAACTGGTCACCTAGTAATGCAATTTATAAACGCTCATTATAGACACCATTTTCCTTTAACTCTAATGGCTTCTTGGCAAGAAAAGTACACATTAGTGAGAAAGTATTGATTTTCTATGAGCTTAGAATGATGGCTCAGTTACCGAACAGAAAATACAGCTAATCTGTTTATTGCTATCATGAAAGAAAAAAGAATGGAGTAAATGTCCAGATTACTCTAAGGCACTTTTCTATAACTTTCAAAGACACTCTTGGAAATACCAGGTGATGCGAAATTGCATCAACCTGCTTTATCTCAGCCTTTCCATGGACAGCAGTGCTATCTTGTGAACTGAGCCCCGGACAGAAGAGAGACAGAGTGGATCTTACACCGGTTGTACTGACTTCAGAATGCGTTAAGTCGCCATGGTTGACAGCAGGAAATTTCACGTCAAATATGTGTGTGTTCCGGAGCAAGCTACTTTGCTGCTCTAAGCCTCAGTCTCCTCAGATCTAAAATTGGACCAACAATAATACATATTGCAGAAGAATATGTATGAATAGTCACTGTAATAGTGTATGCATTTTGCACCTTATCTGGCTCACAAGAACAGCTCAGTAAGTGTTGGCTGTTGTCATTAATGTTACAATTAGGCTAACTAGTTCCTTAAAGCTCCCTGGCTACCCATTTCCTCATCAGGACTAGATTAGTGCTTCTGAAACTTTTCCTCTAAAGTACTCACTCCTAAGGACAGAGAAGAAATGGAGTCAACTGGAGGCCAACTGGAGTATAACCTGAAAGGGAAAGCCTCAACTGAAAAACAAAAGACAAACAAACAAAAAACCTCTTACATTTTTTTACAGTTTACATTTTTCTTAATTTCTTAATAGAATTTTGCATTCGGCCTCAAAATAAATCTTGAAGTGTTTTAAAAAATCAAATCATATTTTAAATGGTCTTCAAGCATATTTAACACTGCAGGAAGATGAACTATGATCACCCTGCGGTTCTGGGCATCCCAGCCTATCCTCAGTGGTAGGAAGGCCCTGTAGGAAATATACTCTACTGTGGTCTGTGGACCAGTGTTCTGGCTTTCCCTTGGAGTTTGTGAGAAATACAGAATTTCGGACCTCACCCAGACCCTCAGGATCAGAACTCTTCTGGGCTGATTGAATCACATGCATAACTCACAAGCACGTTAACGTTGGGAATCATTGAACTAGATGATCTTTGACAAACATTGGAACTTCCGGTGCTAACCTGATTTGATTAAGCAAGATGGGGAAGTCAGAAAACACTCACGGAATCCTGGGCCTATGCTAGTTAATGTGAGGAATACAACAATGAAGGTGATATCTTCTCTCCTCTTGAGGGTTTTCTAGCTGGGTAAAAGGGAGTAGCCGTGACCTGGCTCCATGGAAACCTGCCATCTGCTCCACAAGAACTTGACTCAGCTATTCTTACAGTGACTGTCAATCTTAAAAGAGAATTGAACACAAAGGAGCTTGATAATCTCAACCTGGAGAGCTCAGAGCAGTGATGATAATCCTCTTTCTTACTCTCCTACCCCATGGCCCTGCCTGTCTCTATCCCTATTAACAAGTTCTTCAGAGTTCTTATCTATCATTTTTACAGTCCTACACATATCATTAGCATAGGGAAAAAACAAAAATGGAAAACGACAAAAGTCTCACCTGATATGTAGAAAGAATAAAAATCTATTTTAATAGACTGGTAATTAGCCATCTTGCTAGTCAACCCTTAGGGTACATAATGAGTTAAGTCTGTAGACTGCAGACACCTGTTTACAGTCTAAGCTTCCGATGTGCTCTCATTTGGCTCTGTTGCTCATAAATCATGGGTTCATTGAGAGTTGCAGTGGAACGAATACTTTTCAGTATTTTACAGAGCCCTCCTTTTCTACTCCCAAGACAGGGCTGTGTGGAGTGGTTAACATTTGATGTTGTGCAGAGTGACATTTTTGCCTGAAGAAAATGGGATCTGCACTGTTACAAAAGATTGTCAAGGCAGACAAAGCAAAAAAAGTCATTGGAATCCTCATCGAACTGTTTTTTCTATTGTCTACAAATGGAGCTGTGTCACTGAAGTGACAATAGTGGCAAAGTGTAATCTGTGTACATGGGCACATTGGAGAACAGGATGATGAAGACAGGACCAGTAGTTCCCTGAGACGGTGGGCTGAGGGAGTCTGTGAAGAGGCTGCCTGGTCCCTCTGAGCCTCAGCACCTGGAAGAAGAGGAGAGTGCTTGATCTGGTCTTGCCCGTTAGAAGCAAGATCAACTCTGGTAGCACTCCTTGAAGTCACTTATGATGCTTTGGTCCTTTTCCTGCTTTACATCATGAACATATCACCAATACCAGCCACCCCTCATTCCCACATATTCAGTTTCAAGCCTGTTCCATCCAGCTCACTCCACTCCTTGCAACTTAAGTTGCTCTCTCTAAGTCTACCAATGACCTTTTAAGCTCCAAGTCCAATGACCTTCTGAAAAGTCTTCTACTAAGACTTTACTTCAGTATTTGAAACAGTTTTCTCTTTTAATATCCTCTCTTCCATTGGCATCTCATTATTCTGCTGATTTTCAACATATCAAGTCTCCTCTTCTGTGTTTCCTTTAACGGCCTGACCCTTTACCCCTCTGTGAAACATGGACAATTCCTGAGGTCCAACCTCTGCCTCCCACTAGCTACACTTTCATTTTTAGGTACTCATCCATTCCAACAGCCTCAAACAACACTTCACTGCAAATGTCTCCAAAATACACTTATCAAAATCTGAGTTTTCCCCCAGGATCAAATAATAGATCTCCCACCGCCAGCCTGGCATTTGCACATGATTGACAATTCTTCCACTTACCTGCATCTAACTCTAAGGACTACCCATCATCCCAAGTTGAGCACCAGCCGTATCTACATCAGGAAATCTCCAGCGACATCTAGACCTAGAATAACCTCTCTCCCTTCTGAAGCGTGCCAGTTAAAATTCACAAAGCAATCCTTGCTCTTTGGCATTTCACAAAGCCATTTTTTCCACAAGACAGTGTAGCACTGAGAAGTCTGATGCTATGAAGAGTGGCATTTCTGCCTTGCATCATTCACTCATTTAGCACATATTTATTTAGTGTCTGCTGTGTGCTCGGGGTAATTCTATGTGCTAGGAGTAGCAGAATCAACAAAAGAGGGCTTGCCATCAAGCAACTTATCTTCTGGAATAGAAGGGGGCCCTGTCCAATATACAGTTGACCCTTGAACAATGAGAGGGTAGTCGTACTTAACCCCCACGCAATTGAAAATCCATGTACAACTGTTGGCTTCCCTAAAACGTAACTACTAACAGCCTACTCTTGATGGGACAACTCACTGATAACATAAACAGCTGATTAACATATATTTTGCATGTTATATGTATTATATACCATATTCTTATGATAAAGTAAGCTAGGTAAAAGAAAATGTTATTTAAAGAATCATAAGGAAGAGAAAATATATTTACTATTCATTAAGTGGAAGTAGGTCATCATAAAAGTCTTCATCCTTATCCTCTTCACATTGAGGAGAAGCAAGGGGAGGAGGGGTTGGTCTTGCTGTCTCAGGGGTGGCAGAGGAAGAAGGAAATCTACCTAAAAGTGGACTTGAGCAGTTCAAGCCTGTGTTGTTCAAGAGTGAACTTATATACCGGTGGTAATAAACACCATGAAGAAAAATCTTAAAAAGTCAGAGGAAAAGAAAATGATGTGTTATTAGGGGAGGGCTACTTAGGGTTGTCAAGAAGGGTCTTTCTGATAGATTGACCTTGAGCAGAGATGTAGAAAGCAAGAGAGCATGTCACGAAGACAACTGCTTGAAGAGTATTCCAGATGCTGAGGAAGGAGTGTGCTATGTATTGGACACAGTGATGAAGCCAGAGTGGGCCAGGAAGTGAGGGAAGGGATGGTGGTGGGAGATGATTTTGGAGAAGCTGCAGGTAACAGGTCATAGAGGGCCTCAGTAATGACGCTGAATTTCACCCTGGATGAGAGAAGATGCCATTATAAAGTTTTGAACATGAGCCTTTGAATGTCATGATTGGCTTATATTTCATAAGAATCATTCTGGCTACCATGCTGAGAACAGACTGGAGGGACCTGTGTATTCAAACACAGGAAAAAAAAAAAAAAAAACAAGGAGCAGTGAGATGATTAAAATAGTTCAAGGGAGAGGTGTGGTGAGCTGGACTGGGAGGCAGGTGTGAAGCTGTAAGGAGTGGTCAGAGATATCATATGGGTTTTTTAAAGACAGCACCAATAGTATCAGGAGGGGAACAAAAGAAACAAGAATGATCCCCAAATTTTAGGCCTGAGCAATTAGAAAAAAGCAGGTGTCCAAAGATAGAAGGGGGAGTAGGTCTGGGGCTATGAGAATGTGGAATTTGATTTGGGCCTTTTAAGTTTGAGGTGTATACAGTGTTAGGCATATAGGTAAAGAATCAAGGAGGTAATTTGTTAAATATGCTCTAGTCACCTCACTCTTAGCCATTGCACTGAAAATTCAGCTTTTATTTTATTATTTTATTTTAATTTTCACTCTTGTCGCCCCAGCAGCATGCTTACGACCACTGCGGCCTCGACCTGCTGGGCTTAGGCAATTCTTCTACCTCAACCTTTCAAGTAGCTGGTACTACAGACATACGCCACCATGCCCAACTAGTTTTCTGATTTATTGTAGAGAAGAGGTCTCGCCAAGTTGCCCAGGCTGGTCTTGAACCCCTGGGTTCAGGTAATCCTCTCGCCTCAGCCTCCCAAAGTGCTGGGATTATAGGCTAAGCCATCGTGCCCAGCCAAAAATACAGTTTTAAGATACTTCATAGCAAAAGGAAGTATACCCCATGGGAAATGAATGAGGTAGATCACACAAACTGCTTATGCTCTCTTGCACACTACAAGGTGAGAAACAGTCATCCTATGTATAAAATTATTTCTATTATATAATCAAATTGTTCTTTTATGTAGGCCTAGCACTTTTCATGTTTTTAAATCAGTCTTTTGGAGCAATTGAGACCTTTAGTCTTACTCTTGATGCAAAAAAAAAAAAAAAATTCAGTGTAGTATCAGTCGTACAGATGATGAATTCAGTTTATTTTGTTTATAAACAACACTGGATAAAAGGTTTTGTAGTGAGTGAAATAATAGACATTGGAGATTCCTAAAGATGGGAGTGGGAGGAGGTGAGGGATGAAAAATTACTTATTGGATACAATGTACACTATTTGGGTGCTGAGAATACAAAAAAACCCAGACTTTACTACTATATGGTATATCCATGTAACACAACTGCATTTGTATCCTATAAATCTATTTGTAAAACATGTCTTGTAGTGTGACTTGGTGAATGCCAAGAAGCGGTATAGGGTACAGTCTTTCCTACGACAACACCCAAAGCCTCTGAGAGGAGGATCAGCCCATGCTTTCTGACCATGGTCCCGTGCTTAAGAACATGCCCACCAGAGCCTAAGCACATAACTAATCACACCAAAATGTCCATGGAGCCTACACAACTGATTTCCAGTTTCTACTCATTATTTATGAAGTAACTGATAAGTTGCATTGAAATGTTAATCTAATAGAACCTTATGTGGTGTATGCTCATTTTATAAGATCTCTCTCCCTTAAAGAGTGCTGCATTTTTTTGTCTCTCCTATAACATACAGATACAAATCTTTGTATCTTTTCCATGTCCCTTTTTGCTCTGGGACTGCTCTCCATTTAACTTCATCATTATTCTGTCTATTTTCTTTTTTCAACTCTAATGGGAAAGACGGAGTAGAGAGACAGAAGGAAAGTATCAAAACTCCAGCGCCTATGTAGAAGTGCCTCTCTGGATGCTCTTCTAGGATGAGCAACTTTCATCCACGTACATCTTTAATATTTATTTGTTCCAGGCAGTCGTAATAACAAATGTCCTAGAACAAACTATAATAGCAATAGGAGTTTCAACATTTTGCATTTCTTTGATGAACTTAAAAATATCTTCAGCCAAAAGACTCGAAGAAATGTGTTCCCCATGCCAGATTGTAAATGTCACTGAACACAGTCAATGTAAAAATATCACCATAAACTCCCCTTACACCTTATCCTTGTGGAGATGATAGTTTATTTATACTCAGCTGAGACTAAGATAAATTGGTCTTATCAAATATGCAACCAGCTAGGTGAATGGAAAAAAAAATTCGTTATTTCAAAACATGATTCCTTCAAATCTGGGGGAAAAAATTCTGTTTATGTAATACAAAGATGGTCAATTTTTAATAAAATTATGAATCTTTTCAGGCTTTCCCAATTTTGAGGTGACAGTAAATTCATCAAGAAGTACATTATTACCACAGATGAATAAAGTACTGTATAGGAAGATAGAAACAAATTAAGAAGTTAAGAGAAAATCCTTCATCTTTATTCTGAAATAGAGAGTTGTTCCTGTTTGTGTTCAATCAACATGTGCTTCGACAGTTAGCAAGGGACTGAACGACAGCCAATTTCCACACCATGAAGGAAATCTGCTTCATAAAAGATAAATCAGAAAACTTTCCCTGAGACACTAAGATGCTAACTCACAGCATAAGTGGTTGCAATGATGAGTAACTGTACAAATCACTCTCAATACAACTGGCAAGCAAAACTTAAAGTCACATTAGTCAAAGGTATACATATTCTTTGAGGATCCTGAGAAAAAAAATTTTAAGGCTCATTTTATTAAAATATCCTTCAAATCTTCCTCTGTTAAGTCAAATTACTTTTAAAGATAGTCAATCAAAAAATCCATTATCATCCAGCCTGGACAACACAGTGAGATCCCATCTCTACAAAATATAAAAAATATTAGCCAGGTGTGGTGGCATGCATTTATAGTCTGAGCTGCTCTGGAGACTGAGGCAGAAGGATCACTTGAAGAAGAATGGGGCTGCAGTGAGCTGTGATCATGCCATTGCACTCCAGTCTCAGTAACAGAGTGAGACCCCAACTCAAAAAAAAAAAAAAAAAGATCCATTATTATCCCCCACCTACATATTATGCCAGTTCATTTTCAAAATGCCACTCAACAAATCAATCAAAGAATTTTAGGTAAGTTAACACCAGAAAAGCTAATTTTTTTTAATTTTCAGTTTAATACAAAAAAGTTTGCTGTGGAAAATGTATCAATTTGTTGTTCACATAAGCAAGCAAAATATTTATTGAAGACAATTCTACAATTAAGAATAACCAATATAACAATATAGTAAAAATTGGTTAGTTTACAAGTATGAGTTAATTAATGGGTTAAAATTTTATTCTCATGTATGAGTCATACTATAAACATTTTAGACATTATCCAGTATCAGTTATTTGCAGAGATGTGATAACAAACTAAATACTGTTGTCTGGCCAACATAATGGCTATTCTGTTTTTTAAAAGACCTACTAAGTTTTTTGATAGGATTAGAAAAATCTTGAAAATATGTAATGAAAGAGAAAAATGATGGTGATATATATATATATATTTTTTTTGAGTTGGAGTCTCACTCTGTCACCCAGACTGGAGTGCAGTGGCCGCTCCCGGCCACCGCAGCCTCGACCTGCTGGGCTCAGGTGATCCTTCTGCCTCAGCCTTCCAAGTAGCTGGAACTACAGGCGCACGCTACCACGCCCGGCTAATTTTTTGATTTATTGTAGAGATGAGGTCTTGCTTGCCCAGGCGGGTCTCGAACCCGCGGACTCAGGCAATTCACTCACCTTAGC
Source organism: Tarsius wallacei (assembly GCA_963574415.1). Taxonomy (NCBI): domain Eukaryota; kingdom Metazoa; phylum Chordata; class Mammalia; order Primates; family Tarsiidae; genus Tarsius; species Tarsius wallacei. The sequence continues at coordinate 15,532 of CAUYQG010245655.1, forward strand.
CT
>CAUYQG010245659.1:0-11105 GCA_963574415.1 Tarsius wallacei
CCCGGCCACCGCAGCCTCGACCTGCTGGGCTCCGGCGATCCTTCCGCCTCAGCCTTCCAAGTAGCTGGAATTACAGGCGCGCGCTACCACGCCCAGCTAATTTTTTGATTTATTGTAGAGATGAGGTCTCGCCAAGTTGCCCAGGCGGGTCTCAAACCCACGGGCTCAGGCAATTCACTCACCTCAGCCTCCCAGGGCGCGGGATTACAGGCTGAGTGAGCACCAAACCCGGCTGGGAAGGAGTTTTTACTGCAAGAGATGTGTCAGACGCAACCCACAAGCACCTTTAGCAAAAAGGTTATCTTATTATCATTTCTATGGCTTCAGCCAGTTAAGGGTGATCTTTGACCTTCTGCCTTGGACAAGGAACTTTAAAGTTTCTTAGAGATTATTATGCTAAACCATTAATTGAAAAGTTGGGACCAGTTAAGTTTCCCTCCATGACCGGTTCAGTGGCTCAGCCTGTAATCCCAGCACTTTGGAAAGTTGAGATGAGAGGATTGCCTGAACCCATGGGTTCGCGACCAGCCTGGGCAACTTGGTGAGACCCTGTCTCTACAATAAATCAAAAAATTAGCTGGATGTGGTGACACATGCCTGTAGTTTCAGCTATTTGTAAGGCTAAGGTGGAAAGATCGTCTGAACCCAGCAGGTGGAGTCTGTGGTGGCTGTGAACGTGCCACTGCACTCCAGCCTGGGAGACAAAATGACTCCAACTCAAAAAAAAAAAAAAAGAGGCCAGGTGCAGTAGCTCACACCTATAATCCCAGCACTTTGGGAGACCAAGGTGAGAGGACTGCCTGAGCCCTCAGGTTCAAGACCAGTCTGGGAAACTTGGCGAGACCTCACTGTTACAACCAGAGTGCAAGAAATAAGTTGCCAACACAGAACTTCAGATTCTGAAGATTTCTTTAATCAGCCACGGCGACCGAGAGAGGCAAGAGCCATTGAAAACTCTCGGCCCCCAGCAAAGCAAGCAGAGGGTTTTTATATGCATTGCAGCTTGAAAAAAACATATAGTTTCTGCTATTATGATGGCTAAAGGTTACATACCAGAAAGGAACAGAAACCTGGGGAAGGGGTTTGTGATTTTTCTGTTTACTTAGCTGGCCATTGGCCAGGTACTTTCTTGCAAAATTAATTTTGAAACAGGGTTTTGTAACAAGATGTGGGTGAGGTTGGGGATTTCAAAGAAAAAGCTCTTAATTACAGTTCAGGGGTCAAGAACAGTTGTGGTTACATACGGGGGGAGTCATCAAGCGGGTAACTGCGAGTACTTAAAATGAAGATTTTAGCAGAATGGAGTTACTTATGCCTAACAAGCTTATATTTATGTATTTAAAAACAGGTCATTTTTCAGTCATTTCATTCCTTCCTTTTACTTGTGTATGAGTTAAATTGCTGACTCATTTATTGACAAAGGGCTATAGTGGGTCCTGACATACATAAACTTTACAGAACTAATGCGTTGCCTGACAAAACGGATAACCCAATTAAGTACACAGAGCCCTATAAGCAACCCAAGGAAGAGAAGGACAAGGGGGCTTGCCAGGCTGGTGAGGAGAGTGGCTAACCATGGGTTTCAATTAAACATAGAGTGGAACCAAGATTTATTATTATCCAATTAAGTTTTTTTGTCTTCTGTCTATGCTTTCTTTGACTTTACAGAGGGTATCTTTGATAATGCCTGATTTATTGGCATAAAAACAACAGGTCTCCCCGAGAGCAGCACAAAGTCCTCCTTGGGATAAAAAGAGCAGGTCTAAGCTTCAGCGATTCTGGAGGACAACTTCTGCAAGGGAATCTACTTGGTCATCGAGCTGGTTTATGGCGGACTGCATATATTTTAGGTCCAGGCTGATATCTCATGCTAGGTTGGCCCATCCTATTTCTCTGTGAACTAAAGCTGCGGTGCTGAGTGCTGCAGTTCCGGCTACGCTTAACCCAATTAAGGCTGGCCCGAGGAACGGGACAGCTCGTTTTTGGTGAGACAATGGGAGACCAGGGGGATTTAATAGCAGGGATCCTTGGGGACCACTATAGACATATACTTGAGGTAACACTTGGACATAGGGTTGGCTTATTAGCTACCATCTTGGTGGTTACACAGGTTGTTAGGCCTGTATGACAAGCAAGCCAAGTGTCAGCTGGAGCCATATAGGTTGTAGAGTCAGACAAAGACATAATAAAAGACGAGTTACAGATCTCAGCAAATGGAGAGGCTGTTAAATTGAAATTTACAGTTTGCAAACAGGAGGCCTTTCTAGCTACATCCCTGAGGGTGACATGGATTATTTTCTGAAAAAAATTTTTTTTTTTTTTTTTTGAGTTGGAGTCCCACTCGATCGCCCAGACTGGAGTACAGTGGCCGCTCCCAGCCACCGCAGCCTTGACCTGCTGGGCTCCAGCGATTCTTCCGCCTCAGCCTTCCAAGTAGCCGGAATTACAGGCGTGCGCTACCACACCCGGCTAATTTTTTTGATTTATTATAGAGATGAGGTTTCGCCTGCCCAGGCGGGTCTCGAACCCACGGGCTCAGGCAATCCACTCACCTCAGCCTCCCAAGGTGCGGGATTACAGGCTGAGCCACTGAGCCCGGCTCTGAAAATTTTTACATGTAGTTTTTTCATGTTCCTGGTGGCATGGGATAATGGGGGTCTTGAATCCTAGGCCTACATAGTAAGGGGGTTTGGCTTTTAGACATAACCAACAATCCGAGGCTAGATCCAGCCGGGTGATATTAAACAGAGGTGTAGGTGGGTTAACATAGGAGAAAGGCTGAGTGGTTGACTTTTGGGGTCTTCTGTAGGGGATGGTAACCCTCTGGATGCTGATGGAGGTGTGGGTGGCTGATGGTAGCTAAATAAGGGGTCATTAGGTCTGGTCAATGGTCCAATTCTGGATGGCCCTTTTTGGGTTTGGTGGAGAATCATTTATCATTGGATGGTGAAAAGAGCTCCTGAGTCATATTCATTTAAATAAAGTTGTATGCCCCAGGTGAATCCCATATCCCAGGAGAGGAGGGAGGGATTGTTGATTTTTATATAAATTGGGGAATAGCCGGAATGGTTTCCTCGGGGATCCCGCCATGTAACAATTGTGTCATTTGGTCCTTTGAGATAAGAAGCAATAGTAACGCATTCCCATCATGGACAGAAGAATTGACTTGCCTGATTACAAAGACTGTTAGTGGGCTGTCCCGGACATATATAGAATCTACGTCTCTTAGATCTATATAAAGAGAGCAAACCTTTCCTTTCAAGGGGGCCCCTGGTTCACGATATGTTTTTGTTGGGATATTATTAGCTCTGCTTCCCCTTTGGCCTGCCAAACCTAATAAGTCTTGAATAAGACTGAGTTGAGGGGCTGGCCAGTGGACCATTCTTTGGTGTCTAATGTGGTTCCTCCCTGTGTGAGGGTAAAGGCGTACCACGTGGGATGTTGAGCCCCACCCTTGAGTGCGCAGGTCAAGGAATACCGGAACAAAAACAAAAGAGTTTTAGCTTGTGGTGGCCAGTTCTGGTCCATCTCTGGTCAGTATAGGATGCTGAGCTCCGAGAGTGATTTTGAGAGGGTTGTTAGGGTCTTTCTGTACAGTTCAGATATCCGAGGGTGGAGTGTCATCATCGACATCGTCGAACCCAGTCCTCTTGACTCGTGAGTAATGAATCCAGGCCAGAATTCCAACAACTTTGAGTGCCATCAGGGTGGTGAGGATGACAATGTGGGGCCTCTTCCAGGCTGGGGCTAGTCCTTCTTTCTGGAACCTTTTGACATAGACCAGTTTGTTCAGGCTGAAATGAATGACATGGCGTAGACGATGGGGTTGGCAGAACGGCACAGATGTTGGAGTGGACAGCAGCCTGGACCTGTTGGAGGGACTGAAGATACTTGAATAGCAATTGATTAGTAATTTCTTCAAGTATGGGATCCTGTAACCAGGGCAATAAGGGAGGAGGCTTACCAAACATGATTTCAAATGGAGTAAATCCAGCCTTGTAGGGGGTGCACCAGGTCCAAAGGAGGGCCAGAGGCAAAAGATTTAACCATTTTTCACCGGTCTCTATCATTAATTTAGTCAAAGTAGATTTTAAAATTCAGTTCATACATTCGACCTGTCCAGAGCTCTGCCGTCAGGAAACACAATGCAATTTCCAGTTAATGTTTAGTGCCTTACTAATCAGCTGTATTATGGACGAGGTGAAAGCGGGACCATTGTCAGAGCCAATAGAGAGGGGGAGCCCAAATCTGGGAATTATTTCATTTAATAAAAGTCTTGCAACCGTCAGAGCAGTTTCATTTCTAGTGTCAAAGGCCTCCACCCATCCAGGAAAAGTATCTATAAACACTAGTAGATAATTGTATCCTGCATGGGGAGGTTTTATGTCAGTAAAGTCTACCTCCCACTTCTCTTCAGGGCTAATTCTCAGGCCCTGGTGCTAATAGCAAGCTTTGGTCCTTGCTTTGCATTGACCTGGATGCAGGCTAGGCATCTTGCAGCTGTCTTCTCGGCCATATATTTTAAGTTATTGATATGGTAAAACCGGTTTAGCAGTTCAGTCAATTTGGTGCTACCCAAATGGGTGACAGAATATAGTTGTTTTACCAGAGTGTATCCAAGAGTCTCAGGCAGGATAATTATAGAGTCCTTGATCCACTATCCAGTGGGGTCTTTGTGAGCTCCCATCCACTCCACTTGTTTGTCTTCTTCTTGAGTGCAGGTGGGCTGTAGGAGAGAAGGGACTGAAGAAGTCTTAGCAGAATAGTTAGAGGCTCAACTGGGAGCTCTGCAGCTTCCCAAGCTGCCTGGTCAGCCAGGCGGTTCCCAACTGCCTCTGGAGTATCTGACTTCTGGTGTCCCCTGCAATGCATGACAGCAACCTCTTTGGGGAGCCATATAGCCTCTAAAAGGGCTAAAATCACCTCTTCGTTTTTGGTAGTCTTGCCAGCAGCCGTCAGGAGTCCCCGTTCCTTGTAAATCATAGCATGGACATGGAGATTAGAAAAGGTATTATCAGCTGTCAGTAAAGATGTTTATCCATTTCCCGGCTCCCCCGCATAGGGCCTGAGTCAAAGCAATTAACTCAGCCTTCTGAGCTGACATGCCGGTGGACAAAGACAGACCAAATTACATCATGAGCCGTGGTCACCACAGCACCAGCCTTGTGGACTCTTCCTTTTATCAAGCTGCTGCCATCCATGAATAGGACAGCATCAGCCTGACTCGAGGGGGGTCCCGAAGGTCAGGGCAGCTGGCCTGAGAGATGTCCATCACGTCTTCACAGTCATGCACTGGCTCTTCTGGGTTATCATCGGGGAGCAGGGGAGCCGGATTAAGGCATTGTACAGGAGAGAAAGTTAGTCTAGGTTGGTCAAGGAGGAGGCTTTAGTACTGAGTGATGTGGGTATTTGACATCCAGCGGCCAGAGGCTCCCCTGAGTAGAGTCTCGACAACATGGGGAACAGTTGAAACAAGACTGAGGCCAAAAGTTAGTTTATCTGCCTCCTTGAGTAGTATGGCTGTGGCTGCAATGGCCTGCAGATAAGAGGGCAAGCCAGAGGCCACCAAGTCCATTCTTTTTGACAAATAGGCCACTGGCCACCTCCATGGCCTGAGAGTCTGGGTAATGACCCCTTTTGCAATTCCCTGTTGTTCATGAACAAACAGGTGGAAAGGCTTGGTAACATCTGGAAGGGCCAGAGCCGGGGCTTGGTTTAAAGCCATTTTTAATTGCTGGAACACCTGTTCCTCAGTAGTAGTCCAGTCCAAGGGCTGATCTCCTGCCATGGCCATATATAGGGGCTTGGCAATTTCAGCAAATCCTGAAATCCATAGCCGACAATACCCTGCCACCCCCAGGAATTCCCGTACCTGTTTCCTGGTGGTTGGCGTGGGAATTTGGAGAATGGTATTTTTTTGGGCCGAAGTCAGGGCTCATTTACCTTCTTTTAGCTGCTATCCCAGGTATCAAACTTCAGTTGAGCAGAGCTGTGCCTTCTTTGCCGACACACAGTAGCCCATATCTTGAAGGAGCTGTAAAAGAGCCTTAGTACCTTGTAAACAAGTGTCCAGGTCTGCAGCTGCAAGTAAGAGGTCATCTACATACTGGAGCAGAGTACATTCAGAATGTTGGACACAGAACCCTGACAAATCCTGTTGCAAGCCCTCCCCAAAAAGAGTTGGGGAGCTCTTGTATCCTTGTGGCAACTGAGTCCAAGTTAGTTGACTAGTATCTACTGAGTTCGGATCTGTCCCTTCGAAGGGAATAATGGGCTGACTGACTGGAGACAGGGGAATTGAAAAGAAAACAATTTTCAAGTCCAGTACAGTGTATACCTGATGTTGAGGAGGAAGCAGGTTGAGCAATGTGTACAGGTTGGGAACTGTAGGATGGATTGTTTCAACCCGCTTATTAATCTCCCTTAAATCCTGGACAGGCTGGTAATCAGATGTTCCTGGTTTTTCAATTGGCAGGAACAGAATGTTCCAGGCAGATTGCCAGGGCGTCAAGATACCAGCAGCTCAAAGTCTTTGAATATGGGGAGCAATTCCCTTCCGAGCCTGCAAACTCATGGGATATTGATTAATACGAACAGGAGTGGCAGATGCTAGCAGACTCACCACGACAGGAGGGTGGTGTTTTGCTAGTCCCAGCGGGTTGGTCTCTGCTCATACTGAAGGAAATTCCTGTTATAACTGCAGAAGCAGGCTCGATGGGGACTCTGAAGCAGCTAGAAGATATTCCTTGGAGAGTGGAACAGTCAATAACATTTGATAGGCAGTGTCAGTGGGAACATACATCTCAGTCTCATCAGTGAAAACACGATGGTAGCCCTCAATTTTCGAAGCAGATCTCGGCCCATAAGGGGAAATGGGCAGTCAGGGGCAATCAAGAACAAGTGTGTGACTCATCCTTGGCCTAAGTCGACCATCCGGTCGGAGGTGAACTTGCAATTAGTGACTGTGCCTGTTGCTCCTTGAACAAATATCTGTTTATCAGACATAGGCCCTCATGGTGATTTTAGGACCAACATTTCCACCCCAGTGTCCACTAGGAGTTGGATGGGGTGGCCCCCTATAGCAGTGGTTACCATGGGCTCTTGGGGGCCTAAGGAAAAAGAGCCCTGACCTCCTCAGTCCAGTTCATTTCCAATTTCCCCAGTGGAGAGCAGAGCCAGAACTGAGTTAGGCTTTTCTGTCTTTGGGCGACAAGGGCAATCCTTTACCCAGTGACCTAATTTCTTATAATAGGCACATTGATTCTTGGCCAGTTGAATTTGTCCAGTTTCCTTTTGCCCTTTTCTGGTTTCCCCTTTCTGTTTATGGGCTGGCTTTGAACCGGGCTGAGAAGCCTGGATAACAGCAAGTAATATTTTTGTTTGCCACTTTGCTGTTTTATCTAGTTTCTGATCTGCCTGTTTCTGTTTCTCAGCATTCACGGTTGTTGAAAACTTTTTGGGCTACTTCAAGTAGCTGAGAAATATTAATTCCTGCAAAACCCTCAAGCTTTTGTAGCTTTTTCCTGATGTCTGGGGCTGCCTGCGCCACAAAAGCGAAATTGACAGCCCAAGCATTCTCAGATGCTGAGGGATTGAAGGGAGTGTAAGTATGTAATGCCTTCTGGAGGTGTTCAAGAAACATCCCTGGTGACTCCTCAGGGCTCTGAATGATCTCGGTAGTCTCAGAAGATTGATGGGTTTTCAGGCTGCTCCCCTCAAGCCAGCTAATAAGTTTATAAGTCCTGGGATCCTGTCAAAGTATTGGGGTCCCAGTCAGGATGCTGGAAGAACTTCTTTTAGCCTTTCTTGGTTTTCCTCCTCCGTACCAGTGGCTGAAGCCAGGAAAGATTTCCTAGCTTCAGTCCGGATCCGTTCTCATTCCTCAGAAGTAAAATGAGTCAGGAAGAGTTGTTGACAATTGTCCCATGTAGGGCGATGAGTCCGCATAACTGATCATTAAGGAAATCAGCGCCTGTGGCCTATCTGAGAATGCTGTATTTTGATGTTTCCAATTGTATAGATCTGAGATGGAGAAAGGAGTATAAACCAAGAAAGCCTGCTCAGCTTGGTCCAATAGAACCTTCCAAAGAGGTAAGAGTGATGCTGGATCAGTCCAAGACTGGAGCTGAGTAGCCAAAGGCAGGAACCCAGGCAGAAGGGAATGGGAAGAGGATGTGACAGGAGGCAGGCTCCAGTCCCCAGCAACCTTCTCAGGACCAGCCATCGCAGCCAGTGATGAGGATGTGAGGGTTGGAGAGGACTGGGGACAATACAGTGGTGGTTTACAAGTGAGGGCGATTAACTCCTCGAGGGGCTCCTCCGTTGATGGAGGCAAAACAGGGTATAACCCTTCTGACGGGGGCGCTGAGGCAATTGGGGGATGAGGCGCTATCTTTTCAGACAGCAGGGATCTTTACTTTGAAGATTGTGGAAGATTTCCCTTGTCAGGCCCCTTTAAGGGCTTTGACACCAGGATTCTCTGCATCCTCAAAGTACCTGATGGCTCCAAAGTGCCTGATGGCCTTATTCCCTTTTCCAAAATACAAGTTCTAAGCCAAGGTGGGGAATTCTTGACTAGAGATAACCATTGGTCAATATAGGGGAACTGATCTGGGTGGGGAGGCCCCCCATACCAGCAACAATTCTCCAGATGGCTTGGGTAACATGTACATCTAGAGATCCAGCAGAGGGCCATTTAACAGCAAACATAGGCCAACGAATTTCACACAGGGTGTGGTGCCTGCTCTTTGAAAGACCGACCCCATAGTCCTCCACAAATGCAACAGAAAAATTATTTAACATGCATTCCAGGGGACTGGAGGACTTGCAAGACTTGGAAGACTTCTGCCCCACGTTGTCCAAAAAACACCCATAAATTACAAAAGACACCTGATAAGAATAAAACTGGTAGCAATAAGGAGGTATGCAACAGCCAGCAAAACTCTGGCTGTGGATGACCAATCTGTAGGCACAGCTCCGGCAAGCAATATAGTAAAGAGAACAGCAATCAAACTAAGAAAGGAAAGGGACTAAGGGTGACAAATATCCAGAAACCATGACATAAACATACAAAAATCAAGATGATATTCAAACAGGAATATTAAACCTATACTCTGTTCTACCAATGTCTTGGGTCAACGAACAGACACTAAAGAGTGGCCTCGTCAGGCTCCGACTTCCCCAACAGAATTATGGCCATAAACAGAAGGAATGGATTAAACAGACTCTTGCCTCTCTGGAGAGTGCAGACAGACTCAAGCTCTTCCAAGGTGATCAGCAGTTGTTCCAGTTCCCTGGAACAGTTGAGTGATTATGGGGACCTGATTAATCTCCCCTATAATGCCTCGCTGGGCTGGGGGAGAAGCGGAGCAAGGCCACCTCCCATAGTTGGCAATTATAAAATATAATTCTCGCTGGGGCCTCCAAACATTATGACTGAAGTGTGAGAAATAAGTTGCCAACACACAGAACTTCAGATTCTGAAGATTTCTTTAATCAGCCATGGCAACCAAGGGAGGCAAGAGCCATTGAAATCTCTTGGCCCCCAGCAAAGCAAGCAGAGGGTTTTTATATGCAATGCAGCTTGGAAAAAAAATACAGTTTCTGCTATTATGATGGCTAAAGGTTACATACCAGAAAGGAACAGAAAACAGGGGAAGGGGTTTGTGGTTTTTCTGTTTACTTAGCTGGCCATTGGCCAGATACTTTCTTGCACAATTAATTTTGAAATAGGGTTTTGTAACAAGATGTGGGTGAGGTTGGGGATTTCAAAGAAAAAGCTCTTAATTACAGTTCAGGGGTCAAGAACAGTTGTGGTTACATACAGGGGGAGTTCTGTCAAGCGGGTAACTGCAAGTACTTACAATGAAGATTTTAGCAGAATGAAGTTACTTATGCCTAACAAGCTTATATTTATGTATTTAAAAACAGGTCATTTTTCAGTCATTTCATTATCTCTACAATAAATCAAAAAATTAGCTGGACATGTTGGCGCCAGCCTGTAGTCCCAGATACTTGGAAGGCTGAGGCAGAAGGATCGCTTGAGCTCAGCAGGTTGAGGCTGTGGTGTCTGGGAGCATGCCACTGCCCTCCAGCCTGGGTGACAGAGTGAGACTCCAACTCACAAAAAAAAAAAAAAAGAAGAAGTTAGCTGGGCTCATTGGCTCAGTCTGTAATCCCAGCACTTTGGGAGGCTGAGGTGAGTGGATTGCCTGAGCCTCCTGGGTTCAAGAGCAGCCCAGCCAACTTGGTGAGACCTCATCTCTACAATCAATCAATCAATCAATAAGCAAGCAAGCAAGCCGGGCACGGTAGCACCCACCTATAGTTCTGGCTACTTGGAAGGCTGAGGCAGAAGGATCACCGGAGTCCAGCACATTGACGCTGGGGTAGCCATGAGCGTGCCACTGCACTCCAGACTGGGTGATAGAGTAAGACTCCAACTCAAAAAAAAAGTTGTTAGTTAAGTTCCAACAAACCTCTCTAAATTGTATATTATTACTTCTGACCAGGTTAGGGAAACTAGAAATGGAGGGTGTCTTTTATATTGAATGTAAGTTATTTTATGACAATAAATTAAATGACTGACTAGACAGCCTTTGCTATGTTGGGTCCCACAGGCATTTCATAAGGTTATCTTTCTGAAGAGGTATTTGAGAACACCTAGTGGTTCTGAGATGTATGATTCAGACGGCTGATCTATAGTAGGAACATTGGAGGCTGAAGAAGGTACTGGCTTGAGTCTGGACAGATGTATCTAGGAGGGGAACCCCAGGAGTTTTGCTGCAGTGGGAGTAGTTAAAATGACTTGAAAGGGTCCCTTCCATGGTGGCTGAAGGGGCTTAGTTTGCCCTGGCAAGTCTTTGAGAAATACCCAGTCTCTGGATTGTAGATGTGACTTGGGAACTGGGACCTTGCTGGGTGCTGAATTTGCTGACCTGCATAGTCTTTTAAAAGCTTTCTGTCCGGGCTCGGTGGCTCAGCCTGTAATCCCGCGCCTTGGGAGGCTGAGGTGAGTGGATTGCCTGAGCCCGCGGGTTCGAGACCCGCCTGGACAACTTGGCGAGACCTCACCTCTACAATAAATCAAAAACTAGCCGGGCGTG